>VIAB01020590.1:15164-28880 GCA_009801035.1 Oophaga pumilio | reverse complement strand
GAAAATCTCGGCTTATACACGAGTATATACGGTAATTTAAAACAATAAAAGCAAATGCCTCCAATATGAGGATCGCTGGTGGCTAAGGACGTCATTAAACACACATTTCATTAATCGTGCCGGTATATAAATATTACTTGTAGAGAGTATAACTATATCTTATCTATTTGTATGGAGCAAGGAAAAGAAAACAGTTTGCCTGAAAAGGCCTATGCAGTATATAAAGTGTCTGTGCTTATAATAGAGCTAAATAGCTGCCAGTATACTTTATGCTGTGTGTCACAATGTTAAATGCAGGGCACCTTGCTCCAAATTCCACCAGACTAATAAGATGACATTATTTGCAGCACAACTTCAGTAGAGGCTATAAATGCTAATCACATGCTGCATCCGATAAAGTGAGCATAGATTTCAAGTCTATAAATGATAACTTACTATGTGTGTGATGTTTAATAATTTGTTCAAAGATCTTTCTTGGTCTAGAAGTAAGGCTCACTGGCCTGTAATTTCCTGGCTCCATCTTCTTTCCTTTTTTGAAGATAGGGACAACATTTGCCCTTCTCCAATCTTCTTGGACTCCTCCCGTTCTCCATGATTTTTCAAAGGTTCTGGTTAGTGGTTCTGCAATTTCCTCTGCTAACTCTTTCAATTTAAAAGTACAGCTTTCTCAACATCATTCTTGACCACTTAACCTTTTCATCTTGTAAAATTCCTATAGCATTTTTGACTTTTCTTTTGCTTTTCACATACTCCCAAAATCCTTTTTCACTGCTTTTGGTCTCCCTTGCAAGCCTCACTTCATTACTGGCTTTAGCACTTAACGCTTACCCTCCTTTTCCTGCAAACATCATTATATTATTCTTTAGATATACCCTCCCTCTTTCCAATTAATATACTTTTCTTTTTCACTTTTCAATGAGTGATTTTAGCTCTGTGTTCATCCATCAAGGTCTCTTTAAATGCTTCCAATTATTTTCAGGATTGTTATGCTTTGTGCAGTGAGAGTTTCATTTGGCAAAACCTCCCATCGTTCTTGGACATTTCAGTCCTTTAGAATATCCAGCCATTGGACCTTTCCTACCCTCTTTCAGAGTCCATCAAAATCTGCCTTTCTAAAGTTCAACCTTAAAGTCTGAGTCCTCGCTGGTCCTCCTCCGCTTGTAATGCAAAATTCGAGGATAGCATGATCGTTGCCTCCTAAATTCCCAGCCACTTTTACTTCCTCAACCATTTCCTCCCTGTTGGTAAGAATTAGGTCCAATATTGCAGCTCCTCTTGTTCTCTCTTCTACCTTTTGAAAGATAAAGTTGTCAGCATGAGAAGATGAAAAAATTCTGGACTCATATCTTTTGCCTGAGAGAGATTCCCAACAAATATCTGGATAGTTAAAATCTCCCATGATCACTAAGTCACACTTTTTTGAGAACAGAGACATCTGATGTAAAAAGACTTCATCCCTATCTTCAGTCTGTCCATGTGGCCTGTAGTAAACACCTACAACAGTGTCCTTTCTTTTCTTCTTTCCTTGTATTCTTACCCAAACAGTTTCTACAGAGCTACCAGTCTCTGAAGCTTGGATCTCTGTGGAGATAAATGTTTTCCTAGCATACAATACAACACCTCCTCCTCTCCTGTTTCTAATAAATAAGTTGTAGCCTTCAATGTTTGTATTCCAATCATGTGTTTCATCCCACCAAGTTTCAGTGATGCCTATAACATCATATCTCTCTTCCTGTATTAGCAGCTCCAATTATCCTTGTTTGTTTCCCATGCTCTGTGCATTTGTATAGACACATTTTAGTTTATGGTTGATTTCTCTTGCTCCTCTATTTTCATTTAGAATTTGTTATTTTTGTTATTTATTTCCACTTATAATAGCAGGGTTCTCAAAAGAATTCATTAGCTGCATATTTTTTCCTACGATTGAGCGGGCGACCTATTCCTTGCGAATAGACCCACCGACGATCCTAGTCTAGACTCAAGCGAAGACCTGAAGGTGGGAGAAGGGGATCCCTGAAAGATCTTGGGACTGGGAACAAAACACTGGTAACCTCCTAGCAGGGAAATAGAGGAAGCTGCAGAAACAAAAGGAAAAAGCAAAAAGACTAAGCAAGCAGAACTAGAGTTCCCAGAGCTGCACAAAGTATAGCACAACGCTATCAAGGCTCCTAGCCAGAACTCAAGCGGATTAACACTGATGTCCAGCAAGGACTGGGAGGCAGGTGCAGGGTAATAAAGGGTGATACAATCACCTGACCACCGACAAGCCCAGCACCAAGGGAAAACAGACCAGCAGCCAGAAACCACAACAAGATGGCGAATGGTCAAACTGAATAGATTCTAACAGAATCCTGTTCAATCTCCTCAATCCATGTCCATCCACTGGGAGGATAGTTGAGAAGACAACCCATGCTTCCAGTTCCTTGATTTTTGGGCCTAGGTTTTCAAAGTCTCTGCATATAGTTTCCAGGTCTTTTTTTGCTGTGTCATTTTTTTCTAAGTCTATTAGTAGACATGGGTAGTGTGACAAAGCCACTGGTATAGTGGTGGAGGGGAGATATGTTTCACTGAGGCTCATGGCTTGAGTGATCTAAAAACTGAGAAGTTTTTCCTTCAGCACACTGTTGCAAGTAGTTAACAGCCAATTTAAATAAAGGGCTGTGTTTTTTGTGGACGACCATAGACTGAGTGAGAGGTTGTCCACCTTATCTCCACCCCAGGGTGTGGTCTGAGGATTAAATAGCTGACCTCCAGAGGCAGTAAGGATTCAGTGTCTGGAAATGAACACTCCAGAGAAGTGTTTTGTGTTTTATGCTAAAACCAGAACTGTGGACCTTGCTAGCCCAGAGCAGGCTGATTCCCGCAAGCAGAACGACTGTGTTTAGTTGTATTTTGTTTTGCTGTTTTGCCTAGAGGGCTGTGTTTACTTTTTCCAGCTTGGTTTATGCTGCACCTAATAAACCAAGTGCATTCTTAAAGACACAGTGTTCCCATTTTTACCTCCGTGTCTAGCCGAGCGAGCTGACCTAACACAGTAGTCTTCTGTAGCACTGAAGAGTCTTGATCAGATACATCTTTGATTTGGGCACCTGGAAGATAGAACACTTCTCGTGAGGTAATGTCTGGTCGGCAGATAGTGGCTACTGTTCCTCTCAGTAGGGAATCCCCCACAACCACCACTCTCCTTTTCTTCTTCACAACAGCGCTTCTTTTTCTTCCTTCATGAGGTTTCTGATTTCTTACTGGGGAGTTCTTTGTGGGCAAAGCACTTTTTTTATGTACATCTTCATACTTGTCCTGCGTAGTGGCTCTTCAGTGGTATGGGTGCTGACTGCCTCCTCATCCTCCTGCATATTTGGGTCACATGCTTCCATTTCTCTTCTTCTGCAGCCACATTGAAAGGTGCTTCTCTTTGACCATTCTGAATAGTTATTTCTACTCTGTCATTAGCTTCTGCAGTAACACTGAAAAGTTCTTCTCTTGCAACATTCTGAAGAGATTCTTCTGCTAAGTCAAGGAAATCCTCATCTTCTTTGATGCACTTCAGTGTGATTATTCTCTCCTGAAGACTTTGCACCTTTTCCTCTAAGTCTGTAAACATATAGCACACACTACAGCACACCATATGAGAAATTCCTTCTCCAAGTTGAACAAAACGGGTTTCTGTGGAATCGCAGTAAATCGCAATGTTCCTCAGATTCACGGCGACTCATCACTTTTCCCAAAATGCAGCAGAATTATGCAAATGATCTCCCCGAGCTTCAATTCCTGGTATATGCATGGAGGCTATGAGGGGTTCACACTGATTATATATGGAACCTATGTGGGTGCTCACACTATATATATAAATGGAGGCTATGCAGGGCTTACAGTGTATATATAGAGGCTATGTAAGGCTCACTCTGTATATATGCAGACTATGTGGGGCTCACCCTGTATTTATAGAGGCTATGTGAGGCTCACACTGTATATATGGAGGCTATGTGAGGCACACACTGTATGTATGGAGGCTATGTGAGGCACACACTGTATGTATGGAGGCTATATGGTGTGCTCATGTTGTACAGGGTGGGTCATTTATATGGATACACCTAAATAAAATGGGAATGGTTGGTGATATCAACTTCCTGTTTGTGGCACATTAGTATTTGGGAGGGGGAAAACTTTTCAAGATGGGTGGTAATCATGGTGGCCATTTTGAAATCGGCCATTTTGGATCCAACTTTATTTTTTTCAATGGGAAGAGGGTCATGTGACACCTCAAATTTATTGAGAATTTTACATGAAAAACAACAGTGTGCTTGGTTTTAACGTAACTTTATTCTTTCATGAGTTATTTACAAGTTTATAAACACTTATAAAATGTGTTCAAAGTGCGGCCCATTATGTTGGATTGTCAATGCAACCCTCTTGTTCCACTCTTGACACACTGATAGCAACACCGCAGAAGAAATGCTAGCACAGGCTTCCAGAATCCGTTGTTCCAGATGCTGCACATCTCATATCTACACAGCATAGACCATTGCCTTCAGATGACCCCAAAGATAAAAGTCTAATGGGGTCAGATCGGGAGACCTTGGCAGCCATTCATCTGGCCCACAATAATAAAAACAGGATACCTTCTCTGGTAGCCTCAAGTTACTTTTTTCTTTTTTAATTTATTTTAAATAAAGTGCAACAAAAATAAATAATATCAAATAATTAAAAAAAATATGTTTATTTATTATAAATATACATTACAAAAACACTATTAGTTGCACAAACTTTGGAGTAGAAAATAGTGGATATATATTTGAAGTACGACATTTTCCAGGAGAATAACAAGTAACTATAGGACCTCAAAACAGGCTCCATAGCTGTTATACCTGCTGCCCAGGTAGTGTATTTATGTTCCTGAAATTTTATATGAGATTTGTAAGTTAGTCCTGGGGAAAAAGGAACATATTTACCTCCTTAACATGTGTTCAAAATTCATTCTCCCTTAAAGGGAACCTGTCACCATGAAATTACAGTTCAATCTGCAGACATCGTGTTATAAAGAGAGGGGAGCTGAGAAGATTTGTATGTAGTTTTGTGAGAAAAGATTCAATGTAACCTGTGTTTTCATAATTTAATCTTCTGCTAATTTCAGGATTTTGAGTCCAGTAGGCGGTCCCATCAGTGACTGACAGCTATATCTATGCACACTTACACAGAGGTGGCTGTCAGTCACTGATAGGACCGCCCACTGGACTGAAGATCCTAGAAAGAGCAGAGGTTTAAATGAATAAAACACTAATTATACTGAATATTTTCTCACAACATATAGCTCAATCTACACCGCTCGCCCGGCTCTTTATCATGGTGACTGCAGATTGGATTGTAATTTCATGGTGACAGGTTGCCCTTTAATAATTGAGATAAAAAGGTAAACATCTTTCAACCTAATATAGTTATGTTACATATTACTGCTGTTACATGTTACATGTTATAGTCAATGTTACTTTCCTGATTGCTCTTAGATTCAATTTGCAAACTGCAGATTTGAGAATTTTGCACCACAATTCTTCAGCAGTTTACAATACAATGTACGTGAATGAGGTTCTCATATGTGAAAGAAAAAATCTGCAGTATGCACATTATGTTGTGAAATGCAGTATATTCATTATGGATTTCACCCGTCTAATGTACATGATGAGATCCAGGGTCCCTGCTGCAATATCCACTAGTAATACATGCAGATTTCTCCCCAGATTTGCAGCCGAAAATGTTCAGTTTTGTTAATATTCACAAATTCCTTGCAACATTTTAGCTAAAATCCAGGCAATACATGTGAGTGGAGCCTCTGAAGAATGTGCGTGGAGTTCTACGCACCCATCTTAGATATATGGGATGAATTGCTGCAGAAATCCGCCACATATAAAAACCTTGTAAACTTTTTGTCCCTGTCTATCCTTTCACATAGTGGAGCTAGGTTAAGATGCTAATTTTTCATTCCGGTAACAGTTTTTTTAAAAAGTGACAGCTCAGACTTTAAGGGCATATTCAGACGTTGTCGAATTCTGAAACCTAGATCCACTAAGTGCACAAAGCTCTGAAAACGTACTGGTTGTTATTTGTAACATCTGTTTATGGGCTGTGTCTGGAATCGCAGCTTATCTCCATTGAAGGAAATAAGGATGATCCGTAATGCAAGGTACGGCCAAGAGTGACTGTTTTGGGAAATAAGCCGACCCTAAGGTAATCTCAGGCAAGCCATTAAATATTAAATAAATAATACAATAAGCAATTATTAATAAATAAATAAATATACAAAATTATAGAGCAGGACCTGTTCACCCAACTTACTGTTATGTTAAAAATGTTTTCAAAATCTTTTTTCAATAATTTTTACATTTTCCATTAACGTTTATATTTCATACTCTGATATTGACAACATTAAATTGTTTTTTCCAGTATGGCCCATAGACCCTCAATACAAGATCCCCACCCCACTAATTAGCTGAACAAAGTAAGCTATGACTCCTTCAGTCTGGTGGCCTATATCTGAACTACAACTAATGACGCAGCCATCCTTCTGTATAACATGGACGACGATCACGTCACAATGCTTGCACTGGCTGGCGGCTCTCCTGACCCGAGAGTATTTCTATACAGCTCGGGAGAGCCGCCGACCAGTCTGAGCATTGTGGTGCGATCCTCATCTGTGTTATACTGCCGCCTGACTGCGCCCTAAGGCTGAATTCAGATATCTGTTTCACCGTTGATACACATACCTAATGCCCGGACCGACTGCAGGTCTTCTCACCTGAACACAATGGCCTCATATCTACCTGAGGCTGTTAGTTAAGGTCAGGGAACCCGCGATCAAACTAGGCATTGTAGTTTGTGTACAGACTGTGAAATAGGAATGTCTGAAATCAGCCTGCGGATGATAAAAACCAAACCACATTGTAATATGTATTCATTTTTCCAGCTATACATGTCACAGCTGTACAGAGAATAAATTGCTTATGTCTTAATAACACAAAAAGTATAAACGTAATCCAACATTTAAATCCATGATCGAATAAAAGATGATCTTCTGGTAAGGTAGCAGTAATGTCTTAAACTGTTTCTTCATTTTTCTGCCTGTTAAGCAAAAAGTTTTTCAAACGTCAGAAAAATGATAAATGTGTATTTTGCTTTGCAATAACGCACATTGAATATAATTAGTATATGGTTAAAAATATTCTGTTTATCTACTCAAAAAAATGGGAGATCTGGAACAGCAAGTTTTACTCTAAACAAACATGTTGAATCTTGTCTCTATGCTAATTGCTGTTTTAATTGATGCGTATTTAAAAGATGTATCTCTTTCTGAGGAGTTCCTCATAAGATGGTCTGACGAATGCTATTGTATTGTTTTGTTATTTTATTTTTTTATATCCTCTTCAAACAATGTTTAGTAATGTTTGAGGGTTCTCTAATTTTATTGTTCCCTTTACCTATGTAAGTTATACCCTACTTACCCCTTTTCCATTCTGTTTCCCTTCCCGGTCTTAATACTAAATTAATAAAAATATTTAAAAGAGAAAAATATTCTATTTATCATGATTTCTTGTGTACTTTTCTACCTGCTTTTTAAAGGGAACCTGTCATGTCCAATAACGTTATTAACCTGCAGATATAAGGTTAATCTTCAGGCTAATAGTGTTATGAAGGTGCCCGGCCGCAGTACTGAATACGTGGCTCCCGGGAGGGAATGACCTTTATTTCTTTTGTGAGCAGCCGGCTTTCAGTCATAAAGGCATGCCCAGAGCAATTACAGTCACCACTCACAACACCAAAAGTGGCGGCGGTAACCACACCCCAACACTGCTTGGTAGACTGCATTGTGCTGATGCACTGCTGAGCCGGCTGTCAATCAGTGCCAGAGCGTGATTACAGCTGCCACCCTCAGTGCCGTGAGCGTTGGCTGTAATGGTTCCGGGTACGCTTCCATGACTGAAAGCCAGCGGAGAAATAAAGTTAATTTTCTCCCGGGTGCTGCACTGTAAGTACTGTGGCCAGTCCCCTTCATAACGCTATCTGTACATATATCTGAACCCGCGCTCAAGGAGATCTGTTAGGTCCCGATCACTATTTAAGTAAAAGCAAGTCATGTTTGAGGTGATAATTAGGATCCAGATCATGTGTTTCACACAGGTCCACTGTCCAATTGATTGATGCCCTGCTCACCCCACTCACAGTCAGCTGAACAGTTGGCACGATTGGAGAACAGCCGTGACTGCTCAGTGCTGGGCCATGCCCCAATGGCGGACAACAGCACGATTACAACATTGTTTCATCCTTCACTGCTGACTGTTACTTATGACAGACCTGTGACAGACACAAGCTTTGGATGCTAATTATCACCTTTATTATGCTCTGCTTTTACTTACATAGCGAATCTGGACCTGACAGATTCCCCTTAATGGAGTTATTTAAAGAATATATCAGCTAAACCATGATCAACTGATCCCATACAATGTGAGCAGCACATTTTCAGGCCAAATGTTTAGCGTTGCTTGCAGTGATAACAAGTAACACATTGTCAGCAAATCTTTGAAGATGCAACTAAAATTAAGCACATGACAAATGGTGACAGTTAAGGGTATCTTACTTTTCCAATAGATTCTTGATTAGTTTTTCTACCCAAGGGGTTGATGGATCAACACAAGTCCTGGTTCCACTTTTCAGAGTAATTCTGAAATTAAAACGAGACACATATTTTATGTACAGTAATTTAGGTAAATGTCTCACTGTAATAAAGGATGAATTTTGACTTTTATGGGTTCCAATAGAGTTCTAGTCCTCTTCCTCTCTGAAGAGGATACTTGCATTTTAAAATTCCCGGAGGAGCACTGCATGGCCTATAAGTCTCCTTATACCGGCCTGGCACTCTTCACAAGGAGAAAGATTTCCCGTTAGACCTCATGATTAAAATTACATGTTAATTGTATATGGATTCATGATTCTTATGGAAATGTTTCTCTTGTGTGGTGTTCTCCTTATGTGAATGACGATGTGGACACTCTGCACTATACCAGAATCTTAGTAAAATATTTGTTGCCACATTTGCTATTACGATGACAAATTTACTTGCAGTTTTTAAAAGGAATCTGTCAGTAGGTTTTTTCTATTTAATCTAAGAGAAGCATGATGTTGGGGCAAAGAGCATGATACCAGCAATGTATCACGTGCTGTGCAGCTTGCTGTAGCTTTGATGAAATTACTGCTTTATCAGCAGATTATCAGTAGAGGACTAGCTGTTTCATGCCCCCTAGTCCTCCTTCTCTGTGTAACCCAACCCTGACACTGATTAGCAGCTTTTTGCCAATGTATAGTATAGACAGAAAGCTGCCAATCAGTGGTGTGGGCGGGGTTATACAGAGCTCAGCATTCAGAGAACTGCTAGATCTGCAGCAGATAAATCAGTGATTTTATCAAAACTGAACCAAGCAGCTCAGTAAATTACATGTCGCTGGAATCAGGGTCTCTGTAATGACATCATGCTTTTCTCAGATTACATAGCAAAAAACTGGTGAAAGATTCCCTTTAAGAACACTTCTTCTAGTCGTTCAGTAGGAGACGCCACTGTTTACTTCCCATGGATATAAATCTGTCTGCAAAGTAAAGAGTGGAGCTGAAGACAAGAATTATCAAGATTTACAAGTTCTATTGCTACTGTTGAGAATAGCATCTTGTAAAATGCTCACTATATGTCCCATAAGGGCAAAAGTTGTCATAGAGAAGCAGTCTCTGCCGAAAGAAAGTCACTGACCTCTTAATTTAAAATAAGCTCTGGGGGCAGATTTTCAGGGATATTTGGGTACAACCCATAGATCTTAAGAGCTCATTTACATATTAAGGAAAACTTGGATTTCTCGAGACTAAGAAATCGGAACACAGCTGTCAAGGTATCATTTTATTCACCTTTCTATGACGGCTTCGGAGGATCAGTGTCACTAACAGATTCCCTTTAATGCTCATGTTCCAGAAAAAAAAATACTGCTGCTGTATGCAAAAAAAGTAAAATTTTCATCTGTATATAAAATACTCACATCACTTCAGTATTTTTGCAGGCGGGACCACTGGGTATGAGTTCCAAGCTTTTCATGTCTTTGATTGGTTTCTCTGGCTTTCCAACATTGATACATTGGCATCTTAGCTCTGATGCTGATCTTGCTGAAGGCATACCTAAAATTTCAAGGATTGATGTATACCGTAATTAATTTTTTTGTCTATACAAGAAAGTTTGCATAAATAGTATATTTTTGATCTCCACAGTCGCCAGTAGAGGGAGCTTATAAGCCTACTGCATTAGTACTGAGCTCAATGTACTCACAGTCATTATGCTGCTAGCTTTTAGGTTCCCTGAGGGACACAAAGGTATTTTCTTTTTTTTTCTTACTAATTCGAAACAAATCATGGCATATTTCTCCAAAGTCAGTTGGCGCCAGTACTGCAGTTCTCAAAAGCTGTAAGGTTCTAAACTAAAGGAGCTTTACAGAGTCCGCGCACTACCGTACCGCCTCCATGCCATTCCTGCCTTGCTTTATTCCCTCTTGGTCCTACTTTCTTGTGCTTGACTGCCAGCTCACTGGTTTAACTACATAGCAAAGGAGCTGCCAGTAAAGCAATGGATGGTGGATCTGGGGAGGCACGGTCTTAAGGAGTGCTTTGATACTTCCAGAGCACTTAAGTCTTATTTACGAATGAATTAAAACAATGATTTTTCAGTCGGAGAACAACAGATTGCATCAGTAAAAGTCTGAATGACATTATCTTTCATAGTGCAACATGGCCATATAAACAGTTTATAGGGTGGATGGTGAATCATTCAAACAGATTACCTTTAAATGTAGTTGAGGCAAGAATATACCGATACATAGTGTATATATATATATATATGGTGACATATATACATACATATATGTACACACATGAAGGAATACTCTTTTGACATATCTTCGAGTAATAATGGATAATAGGAAAATTAGCTATATGTCAGTCTCCGATCCCAAATGTGGTTAGAACCTATCCAACCATATACAATATAAATTTCAACTCGACTGTCAATTTCAAATAAAATTATTAGAAATTATATAATATAGAAATAGGTCAAGTCAAGTAAAACAAAATGAAACATAAAAATGAACTTATGAAAGAAAAATAAAACTAACATTTATAATAACTTATTTAACATGGACATTAAACTAATTTATAAGAGTTGTCAGAAAAGGTATATCGGTACATTTTTCCTCCAAAAACTGTTGTTTAAGAGCAGTGTCTGTTATTGCATTCACTTCCATCCCCAGCCCATGGACAATAGTGATAAAGCTTTTTAGGAAAAAAAAATGTCTAATTGCTGTTTTCCTAATCCTGGCAGCTACTTTCAGTGAATATAGTAATTGGAAATATGTAGAAATAAACAATATGCACAACGTTGGTAAATTCTTTTTCTTAAATTCTCTAATGCTTCTATTTGTTTTTTTTATCTGTCCTACGCCTAAGAAAATAGAAATGGAAAAAGTACCTTCAGTTACAGTGGTGTAAAGCAGGAAGATGGCAAGAGTCGCACAGAATGTTTTGGCAAACTTCATGGCTAAATATACTTGGCAGACTTCTGAATTTCTTTCGCTTAGCTGAGTCCAAGATTATCTGTCTTCAATTTGCTCGTAACGTGAATTTATATAATAGATTCAGCCCGGTCATTCTGACATCACTTCATTACAACAGCGTAAATTCCAAAATAAGTCACTTCCATAAGTTGGTCACATTTCTGAGTCACAAAGATATCCGTATTTACCATGATTTGTAATACTTAGTTCAGAAATGTGTCACTCACTAGTTTTATTAACTGTGAAATAAAGAAATTCACAGATGATTTATTGACCCTTAAATTGGATCATTAGATACAGTATTAATATTAACATAGCTACCACCAGGAATTTCAGGGTCCCACACTGGCAAAACTTTCAGGCCCCCGTGAGACTTCGCCCAGGCTCCACCCCCAGCTCCACCTCCACCCTTCGAACCTGCTGCAGACCCAGAGCACACTCTTGGAAAAAATCCAACCATTAGAAACCGCACCGAATGGAAGAATTGGGTATTTTTATGCCCATTTTAAAATGCAGCGTCAGACGGGATATCTGTCCGCAGCTCCATTCATGGTAAATGGGGTTTCAGAAAAGCCAAGCGCAGCATGCAGCTACTTAAGAAATTAATGTTTCAGTGGTTGAGTCGCTCATGAGCTCCATTCTAATGGGGATAAAAGATCCACATTTTGCGGATTGATGCAAGTCCCAGCAGTCAGACCCCCACCAATCACTAACTTATCACTTATCCTCAGGCCACATTTACACGTTCAGTATTTTACATTACTTATTTGTAAGCTAGAATCAGGACTGGAACAATCAGAGGAAAAGTATAATAGAAACACATCACCACTTCTGTATTTATCACCCACTCCTGGTTTTATCTTACAAATACTGATGTAAAACACTGAGCAGATACTGAACATGTGACTGTGTCCTTAGGATCAGGGCTGCCATTAGGAATTTTGGGACCCCATACTGGCAAAATTTTCGTGCCCCCTTGAGACTCCGCCCAGGCTCTAACCTGCACCGCTGCTGTGTGCTGGGAATGCCTCTAACAAACGNCCCGATACTTGCAGTATCGTATCGCTCAACACTAGTCCCTAGGAGAATAGGATTGCATTTTGAAAATCCCCTCCACTTCACGTTTTTGGATGGCTTTATCAAGATCTCCTTCTTTAATCCTTGGTCTGACCAGTTCTATCATAGAGAATTAAATCTCCCCAAGACGTTCGCCATGAATACTGTTTATGTGACTAGCAACTGGCGTGTCCTGTTTGTTTCTGACATCACCCAGATGCTCGCCTACCCTCACCCTTAGTTCCCTCGTAGTTTTCCCAATTCAGTCCATAGGGCATGTACATGTCGCTTTATATACAAGCCCCATGGACTTACAGTTGCCGAAATCCCTTATTTAATAGGTCCTACCATTTGCTGTGCTGCAGAAGGTTTTACATGGAGACATCATGTCGCACCATGAACAATTACCACATCTAAAGAAACCGTAAGGTTTACTGTCAAGCTAGGTATCTGTTTTGGCTGGACTCTGATAGAGAATGTGTTCCAATCAATCGTCAATAGACCTACCTCTTCTGTATGTTATACTAGGTGTTGGTGATATGAAATCCTTAAGATTTGGGTCTGCTAGTAGAATACGCCAATGCTTTTTAAAGACTTGGTACACCGTTTCAGCCTGGTTGTCAAAAGTGCCAATCATTCTGACTATATTAGTGTCCCCTTCAGTTTTTTTATTATTATTATTCTTGTTGTGAAGAGATTGTCTATCCATATTAAGGGCTTCTTCATATGGTCAATTCAGCACATTGCAGGGGTAGCCCCTCTCCGTGAATCTACTGTAGAGATCCTTAGCCTGCTTCTTAAAAATTCCAGTATTGGAACACTTCCTCCTAATACGGAGAAACTGTTCCTTCTTAAGAGGAACAGGGTGGTGGCTATCCCATTTTAGCAAGCTATTGGTAGACGTAGGTTTTTGGTAAGTGCATGTGCTGATGCCACCATCCAATTCCTGTGTAATTGTTAAGTCCAAAAAAGTGATATTAAGAGCATGATGTTCTGATGTGAACCTTAGTCCAATGGCATTGTTGTTTACAGGACC
>VIAB01020589.1:13719-32249 GCA_009801035.1 Oophaga pumilio | reverse complement strand
GTATGTCCATCTGTGTGGGTGGCTGTGGAGGACCACTGAGTAATATGCTTACTTCCCATAGAATTCGTAAGTAAGTAAGTAAGATATATGCTTACTTCCCATAGAATTCGGAAGATCCAAAGTCCAGCAGTACCATTAGCTCGAACTGGCAGCAATTAGTTGGACATAGCTACACCCATCTACTGTTTGGAGAAGTCTGACCAGAAGCAGTCTTCATGGAATAATTGAGGCTAGATAATAATATCTTTGACATGTAAACAAGGCTAAGCGACTCAACTATGAATTGAAACATATAAACTGGGTATCAGAAAATGGCAGTAGTTGCTCTGGACTGATTATTCAAAATGTGAAATATTTGGCTGTAACAGTAGACATTTGTTTTTTGCCTAAAGGCTCAAGCGTTACAGTAATGAGGGTCTGCAGACAATAGGGGAGCATGGTGGAGGTTTATTAGAAGTTTGAGGCTGCATTTCAGCAAATGGAGTTGGGGATTTGGTCATGGTTAATGGTATCTTCTGTGTTGAGAAATACAGGCCGATAATTGTCCATCTTGTAATACCATCAGGGAGAGGTCCGCTCCACATTTATTCTGCAGCAGGACAACAACCCCAAACATACAGCCAATATATGACAAGAATGAATGAATACCATCGTCCATGCGAAAAGAACAAAGAGCCCTGGAATTGATATGGCCCCACAGAACCCTTGTCTCAACATCATAGAGTCTGTGTGGGTTACATGAAGAGACTAGAAACATAGAAAGGTAGGGTTGGAAGGGACTTCTTGGGTTATCTAATTCAACCCCTTGCTTAGTGCAGGATTCACTAAACCATCTCAGACAGATGTCTGTCCAGCCTCTGTTTGAAAACTTCCATTGAAGGAGAACTCGCCACCACTCGTGGCAGCCTGAATCAATCATTGATCACCCTCACTGTCAAAAAGCTTTATGTAATATCTAATCTGCATCTTCTTCCTTTCAGTTTCATTCCATTGCTTCTAGTCTTTCTTTGTGCAAATGAGAATAAAGCTGATCCCTCTACACTGTGCACTGTGACATCGCTTCAGATATTTGTAGACAGTGTAACAAGTCTCCACTATCTGTGGACAGGGAGTATTCACTTGGCTGGTCGTTGAGGAATATACCGGGACACTCAAGGTTAAAAGTACATTCGGTTTATTAGTACACAGCATAAACCTCTCTTCAGGAACTTGATAATGTGCAGCACCTCGTGCACCGTCCGGCAACCATTCGGCTTTATAGAACCCACGGTCCTCTCTGAGTTCCGATATGCCTAATACAGATTAGTGTCCGTTAACTGTTTGTGACGACCGCACAGGCCTCCGGAGCCTCTATCCTCTTTGACGTCCTCTATGAAGGTATATCTGGCCTACTAACTCTGGCTCAGACTAGCCAGCACTGCTGCCCCGCACAAACACACAGGCTTGGATGTTGTGACACACCCCCTTGGGTGGGGTATGTAGGTAACTGGACCCAACCATCTCTCTGAGTCACCTGGAAGCCTTCCCTATGTATAGTAAACCCTCAGCAGTAGATCTGCTGAGCAAAACAAGCTCAGGCTTCCATTATAGGGCCACCCACCTCTCCGATACATACCGCCCATTAACTACATGACCAGTTGCCATACCACATCAGCTATTACCAAATCCTCTAACCGTTCCTCATAGGACATTGCTTGCAGACCAATCACCATTCTGGTTGCTCTTCTCTGAACTTGCTCTAGTTAGTTCATGTCTTTTTTAAAATGTGGTGCCCAAAACTGGACACCGTATTCCAGATTAGGTCTGATCATAGAGATAATAACTTTACGTGATCTAGACTGTATGCTTCTGTTAATGGATCCCAGAATTGTTTGCCTTTTTGCTGCTGCATCACACTGTTCACACATGTTCAGTCTGTGATCTTAGTTTTTTCACATGTGATTTTGCTTAGCCTTATTCCTCCCATTATGTATGTTTTTTTCCTTTTTCTTGCCCAGATGTAGGACTTTGCATTTCTCCCTGTTAAAAACCATTCTTTTAGTTGCTGCCCACAGTTCCAGTTTTAGACCTTTTTGAATCCCCTCTCTCTTATCTAGCTATCCCTCCTAGCTTTGTGTCATCTGACAGAAAGATTCCCGCAAACCTACATCCACAGAAGATCTGTGGTTCTCCCAAGATGTTTAGAACAACGTACCTGCAGAGTTCTTTCAGAATCTATGGACAGCATTACCTCTGTGCCCGTTTTTTTGTTTAGTTATGTATTTTGCCCCCCCCTTTTTTTTTTCTTTTGCAACCATTTCATTATTTTATTTGCACCTTTTTTGAAGTCCATCTTACATGTGGTCACTTAGTTTTGTTTTTTTTTCTTGGCTGTTTGGTTGGAGTTGATTCCAGATGTTTTCAGACAATTCATCAACTGTGACTTTTTAAAAAGTTGCAAAATTTGGAGCAATTTCACTCCAGTTTCTTCCCCCTTCCGCTGATATATTTTTGAGTATGATAAAAATTTAGTGCATTTTTTCTGATTTTTGGCTCCCAAAAGTCACAAAAGCAGATCAAGATGGGCAAAAAGACCATATTTTACTTTGCACCAGATTCGTAAATCGCATGCTACATTTTAATTAATTTGGCGCGAAAAATGTAAACTAAAAGTACTAGACAAAAAAAGGAGAGTGGTGTAAAACCCCCCCACAAATGATGAATCGGGGTGCCTATGTGCAAGTGAACCCTAGAAGAATTGATGAAGGCAAAGGTGGTCACACTGAATATTGATGACTTAAATTACATTTTTCGTTTGGTTACTCTATTTGCATTTTGCTAATTTATCAAGATAAACTACTAACACTTCTATTTTTCTACTTTTCACAGTACTGTATATGCGGAAGGATTTCTACTATTCAGTTTGCTACATAGAGGTTTTCAATTAAAATTTTAAAATGTATGTTTACATATCCTTAACTTACAGTCTAAATTTTCCTCCTACAGGATCATCAAACAGGATTTCTCCTCAACTCTTTATCTTTTGTGGAACGGAACTAAGCAAGTAAATGTGTTGGACAGTGTTTAAAGGACAAACAAAAACTTGGGGTCAAAGCCTCTGAATTGTCCACTTTACCATATTTCAGGGATTAAGATAATGCTGGGTTGCCGATCAAGAATGAATTTCTTCCCCACTCACAGAAGCTGGAGACTTATTATTTTTAGAAAGTCCTGTGGTCATTAATTTGTCTTTCATATTTTGTGGCAGAAGCCAAATTTTTTTTATGAAATTCAGGCAGAAGCCTTTTTTTTTTTTTCTTTGTCCCCCCCACCCCGACAGCACCCAGTACGTATGTGTTTTGAGCATACATGTTTTGTTTGTGTGCGTGTGTTTAATTCATCATTTATCTAAGGACATAGGTAGGGTACTTACTAAATATAAACATGCAACTAGTGAGATTAGTGGGTCTTGTTCACACAGTTTAGGTTCCTTCATACCCTTACTTTATTTAGGATCCCAATGCAAAACATTGGAAACTTAAGTGTATAAAAAGCCAATTGCCTCGGGACCACAATCTGGATTTTACAAGTACTTATCAGAGCCTTGCTCACTGAGTGAACAGTAGATTCATTTTCGCTTGTTTGTGTATGTCTCCTTTATCTTTATCCAGCAGGAGCACGGTTAGGCAGAACTAGCTGAAGCATGACCACGTGAGGTATTACTAAGCGTTGTGCACTGTATGTATGTGTGTGTTACCAGTTGAAGCAGAGGTGCACAATTTTGTTTCTTATGGATGAAAGAAGTCTGAGATTAATTACTTTTCTTTTATGTAGATACGTCTGTTGTGTATGGGTATGTACGTCAAGATGACTGTCTACAATCTGGTATTACTGCCTTCATCACTTGGTGTGTTTTTGTTTTCCCCCCGCCTTGGTGGGCTATGGTTCTGCTCAGGGTAACAACTACCTTTAAATTGGAATAAATGTCTTGTTTTAAAAGTGTCGACAAAAAGTAATAATTCACCCAAAACTTGCATGACCTGTTCAAGTGTTTCAAATATAGCTTCAGTGTTAGAGAATTGTTAGCCAGGATGGAAAGTTCATGGTTTGAGGAATATTATTTGCTATAGTTACGCATGCGTGGCAAACCGAGAATGTTAAAGGGGTTTTTCTAAATGGCTAACCCCACTTCATTTCTTATAGGGATACTTTGTTCTATGTCTTCTATCTAGTATTTCAATAGCTTGCACTTTCTAACAATGGGGCAGAGGTGACACATGACTGATCCAGTTTGGCACTGTTGAAGGAAGTCCTACACAATTATTAAATATGATGCATGGTGATTAGTGATGAGCCAGTATACTCGTTGCTCGGGTTTTCCCGTGCATGCTCGGGTGTCCTCCGAGTATTCGGGCATGCTCGGGATTTAGTTTCTGTCGCCGAAGCTACATGATTTGCGGCTGCTAGACAGCCTGAATACATGTGAGGAATGCCTGTTTGTTAGGGAATCCCCACATATATTCAGGCTGTCTAGCAGTCGCAAATCATGTAGCTGTGGCGACACAAACTAAATCTCCCGAGCACGCCCAAATACTCGTAGAACACCCGAGCATGCTCAGAAATCTCGTGTAACGAGCATACTCGCTCATCACTAATGGTGATAAGTCCCACAAGAGAATTACTGAGAACAAGGGTTTGTTGATTATTTGGTTAGCCCTATAATATACTATTATTTGACTTCATACAGGAAGACATAAATCCATCTCTATAATTGATACAATGAGCTTTGCATCATTAAATGGCAAGATTGTACTTAGGAATAAATTTCTGTGCAATTTTTATTATTTTTGACTTTTATACCAGAGTAGAAAAATGTTTTCAGTGACAAAGCATTGTCCATAGTAAGAGGATGCTTGCATTTAAAAGGTTATTCCCGCAATAACAAGTTATCCCATATCTCTGGGGCCCCCATCAATCCAGAGTACATGGCTGCAAAGTGTCTTGAATAGAGCCGAGGTGCACATGCCCAACCTCCATTACATTCATGGTGTATGGGACTGCCGGAGAAAGCAGAGTACAGTGCTCTGCTGTTTCTGGCAGTTTATAGGTGCACAAGTCTTCTTGCATTCAAACTTCAAAGCTTCAAGGGTTGCTGGAGATCTCAGTGGTTGGCCCACCAGCAACCAGTAAATTATTCCTTATCCTTTGGATTCGGAAATAACTTGTTATTTTCTAAATAATCTTTTATAGGCTTGTATTACTAAGGACCTATATTTCCATCAAAATTGTTTTTCTGTCCTGTTATCACGTGGCTTGTTTCTCACCATGAGGGCTATCTTTTGTGCTACCTGAATTCTGTCATTTCGTAAGGCTACTAGCCATCTCTGTGTTTAGAACTTGGGAAGGGGGACAATCTGCCCAACCTGTGTGTAGTCTGTAACATCTGTTATATATGCTACAATATTTTTTTCCTGAAAATAAATGTTATGTTCCATGCAGAATTTTCATTTGGATATTAAACATATGCTCTCTGTTGGATTGAAAATGGCGCAATTAATGTATTGAATGTACTGGATTGAGATGTGAAAGAAACCGAATTGCCATCAATTCTGGAGGTAATGCTGGGTCAGAATGCTAGAAGGGAGCGTGTAAGAATTATGGTTGGGGTGTTGTTGATCATGGTTAAGAATGTGTTACCGGCATATTTGTTTAAATAAACCTTTCTTTAACTGCGACCATGTTTGGAAACATTTCTACACTTGATTTGGTGCCAGCTACCATCCAGTCAGAAGTGCCATTAAAGTTTGTGTGAAGATGTGGGTTTTTTTTTTCTACTTCTCCATCTTTAAAAAAAAAAAAAAAAAAAGCCTACACAGTCCAAAGGAACAATTGAGTCCCCTGGACACCTCTGATTTAGAAGCTCCAGGATCCTTATTGATCTTTTAAAAATACAGCTTTATTAACAATCAGACTTCGATCACAAATATAGCCTATGCAAATAATAACACATACCATATATAGCATGAGAATACAATGCACAGGTTACCCTTACCCTTCACTCTATACATCATACCCCCACACAACACTTTCACTCCAGCAAATTACTATAACCTATCAATGAACAAAACATTGCAACTGATATAAGAGGGGATAAAAAGGGGTAATCACAGACCCAAAGCTTTGAGAGATCATGACACAAAGATGGGAACAACTGTCCAGTCTGTTCAAGATGGAGTAGTCTCTGAACAGGATGTGAATCAGCCTTTCGCAGTCCTGGTTAGACATACTATTCATCTGAAAAATCATCCGATATCTGGTAAGTCGCACAGCATTCTTAAAACAGTTCATAAGGCACCAGGCCTCCAGGAAGGAACATCAAGGAATAGTCCATAAAGTACTGAGTGGTACGATATTTTCTTATTCAAGAGTGTCCAACAGGCCTCATGCAAAGCGGTAATCCCAAAAGAATCCTCATTGACACAGGGGATACCACAAAAGAATATGCTTTTTCCTATCGCCACGACAGCACCAACTGAGAGAGGGGATCTGCTCACCATCAGGACAGGAACCTACAGATTAAAAAGGGGGGCGGTCCCCTCGCCTCCTCAGTTGAGTTCCTGTCCTGATGGGTCGGGCAGAGAAGCTTACCTGGGTCGAGTCAGCCTCTGTGTGGTGTCTGTGGGAACGACAGAGCATGGGGTGCCGGAAGCAGCTTCGAGGGTGTTCTGCACGCAGACCCCTCCTCGTCTGTGGTGGATATCGCAATCCCAGTGTCCGGGTGAGGCCGCCCTGGGTCACGCGGGGGGATGAGGCTCCCTGCGTCCATCCGGAGAACCGGCTGGCGCCGCGTGTGGTCATTTCAGGCGGCATGTAGAGACAACGAAGCGCCCATAACTCGGAAGTGGTAAGTGTAACTTCTGGGAGGGACCAGGGAGGCGCATCATGGGAGACGTGGCCAGGCCTTATGCCGGCGCTGGGCAGCAGAGAATGCTGCTAAGATGTCTTCTATGGACGTGGAGGAGCACTTGCCACCTGTGGTGGTAGTATCGGAGCAGCGCAAAAAGGGCAAAAGCAGTGGTCGCTCCAGAAAGAGCGAGACCACTGAGAGCCGAAGTGGACGAGGGCGACAGTCACCTAGGGCCCCTACGTCGCGCGCTGGATCCCCGCCTCCTGAACCGGTACCCTGCTGAGACACAGCTTCAATGGTGAGTGCATGTATGCGCACCTGATAAGCTAAATTCTCCCCTTCTGTGCTCTATGTTCCCAGGTTAACAAGTCGGCAAAAACAAAGCACAGTGTGCCTTGTGCACAGTACCCCTGCCCGACAGTTCTGTTAAGAGGCTATGTCAGTCATGTGTATGCCAGACCCTGGAAGAAGAGGCCCCTGTGCGTGCGTCGGATCTGAGGTCATTTATCAAGGAGGAGATTAAGAGCTCCCTTAAAGGGAAGACTCGTAAAAGGAAGTTAACCTTGTCGAATCTAGCTCAGAATCTAGTACGTCAATGGGAAAGTAGCAGCTTGAGTCTTCGGAATCCCCCTCGTCTTCATCATCTTCGGACGAGGAAGGAAGGCCTTGCTTTCCTGTTGAAAATATGGACACTTTGGTGAGGTCGGTACGAGCCACCATGGGAGTCACGAAGAGTAGGGAACCCAGGTCTGCTCAGGACCTGATGTTTGCAGGCTTGTGTCCGAGTAGTCGTGAGTCCTTTCCGGTGAATGAATCGGTAAAGAACCTCATAAAAAGGGAATGGGATAGGCAGGATAACTGGGTATTCCTGCCATCTGCCTAAAAACGGAGATACCCGTTTGAAGACAATGTACCTGCGGAATGGGTAAAAATTCCCAAAGTTTATGCAGCCATGGCCTCCTCATCAAAAAGGTCAGCGCTACCCCTAGAGGACGGAGGTCTTCTGAAGGATCCGTCTGAGAGAAAAGCAGACATGCTCCTAAAGCGAGTATGGGAGTCGTCAGCTGGGGCATTTAAGCCCGCAATTGCAAGTACCTGTACTGCCAGATCCATGTTAATCTGGCTGAACCAGCTGGAGGATCAGATACGGGCTGGGATGCCTAGAGACAGGTTGCTGGACTAATCAGATCCATGGAGGGGCGGTCTACCTGGCAGATGCATCAGTTGATTCTTTATGGTTAGCTGCCAGATCTGCTGGCCTGTCGAACGCTGCCCGCCGAGCACTCTGGCTAAAAAGCTGGAAGGGGGATGCTCATGCTAAAGCAAAATTATGTGCTATACCATACCGGGGTGAGTACTTGTTCGGCCCTGTGCTTGATGAAATCCTCACGAAGGCATGTGACAGGAAGAAGGGGTTCTCTAAACTGTTTACCACTACTTTTAGGAACACCTTTAGGAAGCGGTTGTCGTTCCAGTAGAGGTATAGAGACCCAGACTTGGAGCCAGCGGAACCGAAATGGAAGGGTGCCTACTTCGGCGCGGCCTCGTCTTCTAAGCGTAGACGCAACTATCGCTAACCCTGATCTTCTGGTGGGCGGTAGATTAGCATATTTTATATAATCAATGTGTCCGTATAACATCCAGCTCCTGGATCCTCGGTATAATATCATCCGGGCTGAGATTGGAATTTTGGAGTATCCCTCCAGACTCCTTCCTGTTAACAACTTTGAGGAACTCCCCCGACCAGCAGCGGGCCCTGGAAATAGAGATTCTGCAATTGAGGGAAAAACGGGTCCCGGTTGAGGTCCCTAGAAACCAGGAAGGGAGGGGTTTTTATTCCCCTCTATACCTGATTTAGAAACTGGATGGTTCTTTCAGAACCTTATTAATTTACGGAAGCTAAATACATTCCTGCAGTGTCATACCTTTAAAATGGAATCCATCAAGTCTGCAACCAAACTTCTATTTCCCAGGTGTTTCATGACGGTCCTGGACCTAAAGGATGCCTATTGCCATCTTTCAATAGACCGAGACCACCAGCAATACCTCAGAGTGGCGGTACGACTGGGCAATCAGGTTAGACATTTTCAGTTTACCGCCATGCCATTTGGTCTCTCCATGGCACCACGGGTGTTTACCAAAGTGATCGGAAGTGATGACCCATTTAAGAGAACAAGATACCTTGATCATACCTTACCTAGATGATTTCCTGATAGGGGGGTCGGCCGTCCAGTGTAGTACTGAACCATATAATATCATCCCTGCAGGATCTGGATTGTCTAGTAAAATTGAAGAAATCAAGGCTAGTTACCTCCACTTGTCAAAAATTCCACAGCATCCTCCTGGACTCAGTAGCTCAGCAGTGTTTTCTCCGAAGGACAAGAAATTAGGCATTGTCCGCAAAGTCAGAAAAGTGATGGACAATCCAGATCTGTCATTGAGAGATGCAATATCCCTGCTGGGTTCTCTGACATCTTGCATGTCAGCTGTACAGTGGGCTCAGTTTCACACCAGAGCGCTGCAGAGTGAAGTGTTTGAGGCAGAAAGAAGGCTGCGAGGCCACCTTGGAGGGAGATTGCAGTTGTCGCTCGACACGGTCAGCAGCCTATCCTGGTGGCTAGACCCAATACATCTGTCCAAAGGTGTGCCGTAGGGGATAGTACCCGACAGTATAGTCACGACCGACGGCAACCCCTTGGGGTGGGGAACTCACATGGGAGATAGACTAGCCCAAGGGAGGTGGACGACCAGGGAGGAAGAGTATTCCTCAAACCTGAAAGAACTCGGGGCGGTGAAGTATGCGCTCCTAGAATTTCTACTGACTCTGCAGAATTCACATGTACGGATACACACCGACAACACTACATTGGTAGCCTATTTAAACCATCAAGGGGGGACAAGATCACAATCACTGATGTCCACTGCAGGCGACATACTTGCGTTAGCAGAAAATCACCTCCTCTCCCTGTCGGCACTTCACATCAGAGGGGAGCACAATGTTCGGGCAGACTATCTCAGTCGACATTCCTTGCGCCAAGGGGAGTGGGCCCTAGACCGACAGGTTTTTAGACGGATCGTACACTTATGGGGTCTTCTGGTCATAGACCTTTTTGCCACAAGAAGCAACAGGCAGGTCAGGAGGTTTGCGTTGCTGCGGGCATCAGACCAACCAGAGATAGTGGACTCTTCAGGCTCGCTGGCATTATACTCTGGCCTACTTGTTTCCTCTGATGTGTCTGATTCCGCTGGTCCTCAGAAAGATCAGGGAGGAGGGAGCAAAAATGATACTGATTGCCCCCTTCTGGCCCAGGAGACCTTGATTTTCCTGGCTGAAGGCGATGTCCGTGACCGACTCTTGGGTACTACCAACAAGCCCGGGGCTTCTCTCTCAGGGCCCATTCCGTCATCCACAGATGGAGGGTCTCCACTTGTCGGCGTAGAATTTGAGATGGAGCTGCTGAGGCGTAGAAGGTTTTCAGAAGGCCTAGTCACCACCTTGCTAAGGAGTAGAAAGGTGGTTACCACAAAATTTTTTTGTAAGACCTGGAAAAAGTTTTTGTTTCACTCAGCTCCCGTCGGACCAAGTTCCAATATCGGCGATTCTGGAATTCCTACAGAGGGGCCGAGAATTGGGGTTATCTGTCATTACCCTTAGAGTACAGGTGTCAGCGTTGGGGTCACTGTATAACTAATGTATCAGGACAGGTGAGTCTCTAGATTCATAAAGGCCTGTGAGCGCAGTAACCCGGTGCATATTGCTAGATTACCTCCATGGGATTTAAACCTCGTGCTAGACGCATTGACAGGTCCCCCGTTCAAACCCTTACACTCCTTGGTTAAGGTTCTGTCCCTTAAAACAGCTTTGTTAGTAGCCTTAACTTCGGCAAGACTGGTCAGTGACATCCAGGCATTGTCAGTGGATGCTCCTTTATTGATGGACTATCAAGATAAGATAGTTCTAAAAACAGACCCAGCCTATTTACCAAAAGTCGCTTCTAGGTTTCATAGGAACCAAGAGATCTATTTATCATCTTTCTATGATAGCCCTGCTACAGCAGAGGAGCGAAGGTTTCATACTCTAGATGTTAAAAGAGCAGTATTATTCAACCTCTGGCAAAAATTATGGAATCACCAGCCTTGGAGGATGTTCATTCAGTTGTTTTATTTTGTTGAAAAAAAAACAGATCACAGACTTGGCACAAAACTGAAGTAATTTCAAATGTCAACTTTCTGGCTTTAAAGGGAATCTGTCACCTCAAATTGGCGAGATATGTAAATGATTGCTGTCCGGTCCTATAGGCGGTGTTTTGGGTCCTTTCGTTAACCTCTTTTTTGCCGCTGTCCGCAGTATTTCTGGGAATTGTAGTTGTCCTCCATATTACGTGCATGCGCATTGCAATCTTGATTTGCGCACGCGCAGTATGCTTTGCCCAGCTGCAGGCAAAGCCGAAAATCATTAGTGCGCATGCGCCGGTTAACTATGCCCCAGAACACAGCGAAGTACTTCCGGGATATAGTTAACCGGTGCATGCACACTAATGATTTTCGGTTTTGCCCGCCGTTGGGCAAAGCATACTGCACATGCGCAATTCAAGATTGCAATGCGGACTAGCGTAATATGGAGGACAACTACAACAATTCCCAGAAATACTGCGGACAGCGGCAAAAAAGAGGTTAGCGAAAGGACCCAAAACACCGCCCATCGGACCGGACAGCAATCATTTACATATCCCGCCAATTTGAGGTGACAGATTCCCTTTAAGAAACACTAAAAGAAATCAAAAACAAATAATGTGGTAGTTAGTAATGGTTATTTTTTTTAACCAAGCATAGGGGAAAAATTATGGAATCCCACAATTCTGAGGGAAAAAATTATGGAATCACCCTGTAAATTTTCATTCCCAAAACTAACACCTGCATCAAATTAGATCTGCTCATTAGTCTGCATCTAAAAAGGAGTGATCACACCTTGGAGAGCTGTTGTACCAAGGGGACTGACATGAATCATGGCTCCAACACGAGAGATGTCAATTGAAACAAAGGAGAGGATTATCAAACTCTTAAAAGAGGGTAAATCATCACGCAATGTTGCAAAAGATGTTGGTTGTTCACAGTCAGCTATGTCTAAAATCTGGACCAAATACAAACAACATGGGAAGGTTGTTAAAGGCAAACATACTGGTAGACCAAGGAAGACATCAAAGCGTCAAGACCGGAAGCTTAAAGCAATATGTCTCCAAAACAGGAAATGCACAACCAAACAAATGAGGAACGAATGGATGGAAACTGGAGTCAAGGTCTGTGACCGAACTGTAAGAAAACGCCTAAAGGAAATGGGATTTACATACAGAAAAGCTAAACGAAAGCCATCATTAACACCTAAACAGAAAAAAACAAGGTTACAATAGGCTAAGGAAAAGCAATCGTGGACTGTGGATGATTGGATGAAAGTCATATTCAGTGATGAATCGCGAATCTGAATTGGGCAAGGTGATGATGCTGAAACTTTTGTTTGGTGCCATTCCAATGAGATTTATAAAGATGACTGCCTGAAGAGAACATGAAAATTTCCAGTCATTGATGATATGGGGCTGCATGTCAGGTGAAGGCACTGGGGAGATGGCTGTCATTACATCTTCAATAAATGCACAAGTTTATGTTGCTATTTTGGACACTTTTCTTATCCCATCAATTGAAAGGATGTTTGGGGATGATGAAATCATTTTTCAAGATCATAATGCATCCTGCCATAGAGCAAAAACTGTGAAAATATTCCTTGAAAAAAGACACATAAGGTCAATGTCATGGCCTGCAAATAGTCCAGATCTCAATCCAATTGAAAATCTTTGGTGGAAGTTGAAGAAAATGGTCCATGACAAGGCTCCAACCTGAAAAACTGATCTGGCAACAGCAATCAGAGAAAGTTGGAGCCAGATTGATGAAGAGTACTGTTTGACACTCAAGTCCATGCCTCAGAGACTGCAAGCTGTTGTAAAAGCCAGAGGTGGTGCAACAAAATACTAGTGATGTGTTGGAGTGTTTTTTTGTTTGTTTTTCATGATTCCATAATTTTTTCCCTCAGAACTGAGTGATTCCAAAATTTTTGCCCTATGCTTGGTTAAAAAAAATAACCATTACTGACTACCACATTATTTGCTCTTGATTTCTTTTAGTGTTTCTTAAAGCCAGAAATTTGACATTTCAAATGACTTCAGTTTTGTGCCATGTCTGTGATCCTTTTTTTTTTTTTTTTTTCAACAAAATAAAACAACTGAATGAACATTCTCCAAGGCCGGTGATTCCATAATTTTTGCCAGGGTTTGTAGTACTTAGAAAGGACTCAGGCTTGGAGGCAGAGTAGGGTGCGGTTTCTCTCCTTTCAGGGTCGAAGAAGGGGGTTAAGTGTCACAAAGAACACCATCGCCCGGTGGATAAGAGATGCGATCTGCCTGGCATATTCGGCCAAAGGGGAGATGCCACCAGAGGATGTGCGAGCTTATTCAGCGCGGGCCATGGCATCTTCCTGGGCTGAAAAGGAGGACCTTTTCTATTGACTTGATTTGTAAGGCGGCAACGTGGTCGTCACCTACCACCTTTTATAGACATTACCTTCTTGATCTTTCATCCACCTCCAGTTTGGGCTTTGGGTGATCAGTACTTAGTGCTGTGGTCCCTCCCAGGTGATAGTCTCTAAAAGTCTCTCGGTGGGTCCTGTCGTGGCAATAGGAAAATCGGTTATTACGTACCGGTAATAGGGTTTTACAGAGTCCACATCACCCGTACGTCCCCCCCCCCCCGTAATTATTCACTGGATTTCCTGCACTCTGAGGGAAAGTTGGTTATTAAAGTTTTTACTCTATAGAGGTGACTGTATTTTGTAGTATAAACAAGATAATTATTGTGTACTACTAATCTGATGGGCGGTTCCTCTCATACTCTGAGACACAACTGAGGCGGCGAGGGGACCGCCCCCCTTTTTAATCTGTAGGTTCCGGTTCTGATAATGGGCGGATCCCCTCTCTCTGTGGGTGCTGTTGTGGACTCCATAAAATCCTATTACCGGTAAGTAATAACCATTTTTTGCTTCAGAAAGAGCCAGTATTTAAGATTCCTCAAAAATCGGGGAACCTGAACCGGACTGAAAGAGTAAACAAAAATTGCATGAGGAACACTATCACTTATTATGTAAAAACGTTGTGTTTTCTCAAACAAAGTATGCACAAAAAAGATTAAAAACTCAACTAAACAAGATTGTTACCTTTACTGATTGAGAGAAGATAATTTTGTTACCTTTTGGGTGTATGGTAGCTAGAAAAAAAAACAATACAAAAGAATTTGGGATGGACAGGTAAAGCCAATTCTAGAGCTCACTATTCAATACACCCTTGGGCCTGGCCCTGTGCAAGATTCTATCCTACGAAAAGTGTATGTCAAGACACTGAATAAACCCCAGCAGAAACTCTCTACACATTCCTCTCAACTTCATTTTATTGGTGGACAAAAATGTCCTACTTATGGTACTGAAATTAAGTTGCGGCTATAGATTTTTTATACCACCCTTGTGACACTTAGGTCAACGTACCCATGTGAGGTTTCAAGCCACATCTCAAGTTTTAATTTTGTTATAGAAGGATATTTAGTAAAAAAGTATATCTTAAAGAAGCACTCCCATAAAGATTTTTACACTTTCTTTTTTTTTACTATATCGTTGAATATTTGCATGTAGTGTGTGTTAATATACTCGCCTACTTGCATCTTCTCTGGGATCCATTGCCATTCTTCTCCTCTTCTGATTGACGCCACTGCTCGGAAGACTATCCGACTCACTCTATGCTTGAGCCAGAAGTCTCTTATAATATAAGTTTATGGAGGCCTTTTCTGACTCTCCATGCGCTTTAATTGTAAAATTCACTTCTTGGTCACGCAGAGTGCTGCGTGACCTGGAGAGTCTGAAGAGCAGTGACATCAGTCAGGAGAGAAGAAAGGTGCTGGATCCTGGAGAAGGCCATAGGTGAGTATATTAACACAGACCCACTCTACACTACATGCACGTATACACCAAAATATTTTTTTTTTTAAATGTCATCATTGGATTGCTGCTTTAATTTATCTAGTTTAGGAGAGTTGGCGAATGTTCTGGTAATTGACAACGATTGGAACATAGCTAAATTTTGTTTGTAGTTTTCATTATGATCGTAATGTGTGAGAGGATATTTTGTTTGCATAATTTTTTTGTACATCGTTATAATTGATTGCACTTTTATAATAATTTTGAATACCATATGCAGGGTTTAATTTTTCTTCACTGATCAGAATTCTTAGAGGACCTTTCACCAAGTTTTTCATGTTGAACTAGACATTATGTAATAGCTGCAGAGCGAAATTGAACTTTTGTTATTTCGACTTTCTGTTGCATACTTATTAGCATTCAAATTGTTTGACATTGAGTTAAGTCCCAATGGTTATGTACAGTTTTCGCTGGGGGCGTGTACTTCCCTTTGTTTGATGTTGCCCAATCAGAAGTTGGCAGCTACGCTTGAAGGAAAGATGAACATGTCACCACAATAGCTTACAGAAGGTTTTTCAGTGTCTGAGATGTAATGACATACAGGTGCTTCTCACTAAATTAGAATATCATCAAAAAGTTAATTGATTTCAGTTCTTCAATACAAAAATGAAACTTGTACATTATATAGTCATTACAAACTGAGTGATACGCATTTTCAACATTAACAGAAATAAACACTTGAAATAGATCACTCTGTAATGACTATATAATATGAGTTTCACTTTTTGTATTGAAGAACTGAAATAAATTAACTTATTGATGATATTCTAATTTTATGAGAAGCACCTGTAGCTCTGATCACTCACTGAAAAACCTGCTTTGAGCTGCGGTGAGTCATGTTCTTTCCTAGTGTAGCTGCCTATTTATGATTGGACAATCTAGGAGATCTACCAATAGAATGTCCATAAACTATGGTACTATCAATAAATTAATATATTAAGATACATAATTTTAAAGATATTCTACTTAACAGGGATAAAGTAAGAGAAGTCCATGCCTTTTATTAAATTCTCAGTTGCTCTCCTACCGAAGGGTCTAAGTTTAACCACCCACACTTTATGCAAAATTATTAGGCAAGTGAATATTTTGACCATAACATAACTTTTATGCATAATTTCCAACTACAAACTGTATAAGGCTATGTGCACACGATGCGGAGTTATTGCGGATCCGCAGCGTTTTTTCCGCTCGGAAATGCTCCAAAAGCGCAAGTGATTACTGAAGCAATTTTAATCAGTGACAATCCAGAATTGGTGTGCACATGCTGTGGAAAATTCTGTCCTGCTTCGCAGCATTTTATTTTCCGCAGCATGTCAATTCTTTTTGGGGATCTGCAGCGTTTCTGCACCCATTGACTTTCATTGAGTCAGTCAAATCCACAGCAAAACCGCAGATATAAAAAGGTTTGCGGATATGCTGCTAAAAACGCTGCAGAAAAGGAAATGATGTGTGGGCGGAGAATATGTGCGTGTCTGTCTATGGATGCCTGTGTGGGAGGCTGCGGCTGGGTGCGGTTGTCTGCAGCTGGGTGCGGTATTGCTACCGCCGGTACTGACTCAGCGCTGCGGAATCATGCTGGCAGATATCAGCGTGATTCCGCAGCTGTCTGTGACCCGCAGCGGTGACCTGCGGTAGAAAAAGCAGACGTGGGCCGATGAGACTCCTGCTCCCATCAGGCTATGTCTGCTGTCACTGATAACAGTGACAGCAGGTGCAGCTGATGGGAGAGTAGTATCATCTGCCGGTGTCTGTGCTCACAGTTTAAAAAAAAAAGTAAAATTACGATACATATTCACATAAAAATAAAAACCCATTATACTCACCTCACACCAAATGCCCGACGCCCTCGTCTCCTAGAAATAATGTTAAATAATAAACCAACATACAGGTGTTGGACAAAATAATGGAAACACCTGGAAACATCAACAAAAGTTAGTTTAATATGGTGTAGGTCCACCTTTTGCGGCGATTACAGACTCAATTCTCCGAGGTATGGATTCATACAAGGTGTGAATTGTTTCCAAAGGAATTTTAGCCCATTCTTCAGTGAAAACACCCTCCAGTTCTTTGAGCGACGATGGCGGTGGAAATCGACGTCTAACTTGAATCTCTAAAATCGACCATAAATGCTCAATAATGTTGAGGTCTGGGGATTGTGGGGGCCAGATGAGATGCTCAACTTCATTCGAATGTTCCTCGTGCCATGCTTTAACGATTCTAACTGTATGAATTGGTGCATTATCATCCTGAAAGATGGCGTTCCCCTCCGGGAACAGTGCTTGAACCATATGATGCATTTGGTCTCCCAAAATGCCTAAATAATTGCGGCTGTTAATTCTTCCATGAAGGGATATCATTGGCCTGGCGGATCTCCACGAAATAGCACCCCAAATCATCAAAGAACCTCCGCCATGTTTTACGGTTGGGAGAAGGCAGTCTGGATGGAATGCTTCTTTCGGCTGTCTCCAAACGTACACGCGACCGGAGGTCGGAAATAGGGTAAACGATGATTCGTCTGAGAATATCACGTTTCCACTGCTCGAGGGACCAATTCTGGAGGTTTCTTCAACACTCTAAACGCTTGGAAACCTTTGTCATTGAGAGCAGTGGTTTTCGAATTGCAGCTCTTCCGTGGAATCCAGATTTGTTCAGCTCCCGACGAACAGTTTTCGTGGAAACTGGGTTCTGTAGGTGTTCATTGAGCTCAGCAGTGATTTTCAGAGCCATGGTCTTGCGATCCTCTCTCACAATTCGCTTTAGAGTCCGACGGTCTCTCTCAGTCAACTTCGACTTTCGGCCGGCCCTGTGCTTTGCTGTGGACGTTTTTCCTTCTCTTTCAAATGCAGTCATTACTTTGGAGACAGTACCTCTTGACACACCAAGCATTCAGGCACTTTCGGTTACACTAGCGCCTGCCATACCAGCACCAACAATTTGGCCTCTTTGAAAATCCGAGAGGTCTGCCATTGATGAGAACCTGATACCAATGTTCTTACAATTCTGCAAAACAAACAGTTAATTTACATACACATATCACATAACACAAATAATCAACAACAAAACATTACCATATGTCACGGTTTGCATGTTTATAACATGTTCGAAGATTATGATGTCAAAACTTTAGGTGTTTCCATTATTTTGTCCAACCCCTGTATATTCCCTGTCTGCCGTAGTCCAGGTAATCCAAGTGTCCCACGGCAATTTCATGTGTAGAACAGTCCGATACATTGACATGATCGTTGCCGTGAGAGTTCACCAGAGTTCATCAGCTCCGGTACTCTCATGGCATCGCTGCGTGGGAAAGTTCTTACACTGCGGTAGTGCCATAAGTGAGAGCATTGGAGCTGATGAACTCTGGTAAACTCTCACAGCAGTACAGTGATACACTGCAGGAGCGATTACCTCCTTTCAGTGTATCACCGAAGGTCGGGTAGAGCGGTCATATCTCCCGATGTGACTGTTCTACACATGAGCTCATCGTGGGACATTCTGTAAATGGACTACGTCGGACAGGGAGTATTATATGTTGGGTTTATTATTTTATTTTTGCTGCAGGAGATGAGGGAGTCGGGG
>VIAB01020587.1:0-10589 GCA_009801035.1 Oophaga pumilio | reverse complement strand
TTAAAGCACAATTCAAATATATTTTCAGTAAGTAGACACCTGGCACATTGTTAAAATGTCACTTAGCAATTTATACAGGCCTTCATGAAATTTTGTGTAAAACTATTTTTTTCATAATAAATGATAAATATTAATATTAGTGTCTGAAAGTGTAACCTGTACAGAAAATTAGATGCACAAGACAAACTCAGTTTAAAACTTCAACAAGTGCAGGGTTCATATATACTAAAAGAGGAACTATCACCAAGTCAAAAGTGGCCAGTTTTTGTCATTATTTTATTCCTGCTGTACTTAAGCAATTCTTTTTTTTCAGTCCACAATATGACGAATTTGGGTTTTTTCATTTAGTGGTATGGTCTTTACCAAGGGAGTATAGCTCACAGTATTCTAGGGGTGTAAGTTTTAAGGCTGCTTTGTATTATTACCCTTTGAGCAACTAGTGTGAGCACTCCTGTGTATAGGATAGCTGCTGGCCAAATGATCGGCCCAACTTTCGTTCAGTTGACAACTATCCACAGTGTATGAGGAGCTTAAAAATACATTGCCACTTTTTATTTTTTTCAGAAACAGCACTACACCTGTCCATGGATTGTCTTTGCAATGCAACTCTGCTAAATGTCTCATTAAGACATTCATGTTGTATATGTTGTATGTGTTGTTTCCATTTTTTTCACATATACCCATTATAATCTATAGTGCTAATCACGTCCTTGTTTTTTATGAACCGTGTGTCTTTGCAAACACACAGAGAAATGTCAATTTTTTTCCTGCTGCACGCATGACAAGGGCCAATACAAGTCTATGCGTCCGTGAAAGACACATAAAGTAAACGGATGACATTCGTGTGCCGTCTGTGTTTAACATTGCAATGTATAAGAGAAGCTTTGTCATTTCTTTCTTTCTTTATCCATCCATGAAAAATACTGATGGTAAAAAGTGCACACTTTTGCAAAACGCTGATGACACAATAACATTTTTTCATGTACGTATTTAAACATGGACGTGTGAATGGACCTAATTTAATAAATATGTTGGAGATGTGGTATCAACCTGTGCATAGGTGTGACATTGTTTTGAAAAAACAAATGGAGAAAACTTTTTTTTACCTTTTGTGAGGCAGTGACCAGTGTTACATGCGAGGGTCGCTACATGTCCCACAGAATGCACATAGAAGTGTATTAAGACTGCTGGAGTGCATTGCAGTCACAGATATAGCTGTGATTGCAGTGCAAAATAAAAGTAAATTTTGGTCTTTGGCAAGCTATTTGTCCAAGGCAGATTTAAGAAAACCCGGCATGGGCTTTTATTTTTGGAGCGATCTACAGGATGGTAGTGGGGCAGGTCGCTCCCTCCATGGTCTTACAAGTGGCCCATGGCCACAGATTCTAGTTAAAAACCCTGCAGTGAGCGGTTTGGGTGTGTAAGTCTTTGTTTGCAAACTTGTAGAGCAGGTGGCTCTGCAAAGCTCAGATAGTGTGAAGGTAACTCGAAGCCAAGCGAAGCCAAAAGACATGGCACCACTCAGTGTACCATGGTGGTGCAGTCGCCCACGGCAACCGGTCTTGGATGTGGACTGTCTTGATTCCCGGTTGCGATCCAGAGGATAGCGTGTGCTGTTTACTTTGTAAGTTCTGGACAATAAAACACGTTTGTTTTTGAATTTTCTTGGGTCACTGCCTGTCTGTCACACTGCTCCAACCCCGCTGCACTCCACTTTATGCAAACTGTTAAAACCACAACTGTATCCTGCTTTGGTCAAAAGAATGGATAAATGCTGCCATTGGCCATCTAAGAGTCTGCATAGACGTTTCCTTGCTACTATCACTAACCTCAGCATGATGCAAGTGTAAGCAGGTTGCGGAATGCAGTGACAGGCAGAAGGCAGAGCAAGGGTTAACCAATTAAACAGTTTAATTGAACAAGGGATTAACTCCTCGCAGGGAGACAAATGGTTAAGGGGAAAATATGAAGAACAATAAGTGCAGAAGGAGAACAATCTTTTCTAGAAATAACTTATCGTGTCCTTGGTGTTGCTCCACAGCAGATGGTCCCGCAACGAGTTGCGGCATCAGTCACGGTTGAAATGATTTCCAGCGGTAAATCCTTCACACGGCGCTCCGTTTTCTTGTGGCAGCGGTCAGTGTGCGGAACCTTCCGCTGAGCCCCTAGTCCATGAATTGCTGTGGCCGAAGTAAAGATGACCTTAGCGTCTCTCAGGTCCTGGGTTCACCTGCCGCTGTTCACTGGCAAAGAGTGCCACAGGTATTTTTCCGGTACCCAGCCTCCCTCTCCCCAGTGGCAGCGGGACTCAGGACACAAGGCCCTTCGCAGCGCCGGTGCTCAGGACATGGAGCATGCTGCTCAGCCTGCTGCACGCTGCTTGTTCGCGCCCAAACTGCCTGTTTCCGTGCGCATTGCTGCTTAGCCCCGCCCCATGCATGGTCAAGGGAATTGTCTGATCTCTTATTCTTTCCTCCGGACAACAGAGTAGACAGCCCCGACAGTTCGAGACCCGGCACAGGAGAGGTACCCGCAGCCCAGTCTTCTTCCTTACACAAGAAGGCTGTTCTAAAAAAAAAGTTTTGTTAAATATTCAATTCAGCTTTCCTCTTTCCAAAGCTTGTTTTGAATTTCCAGAGTTCATTTAACTGTTTCCTACAGGCAACAACGACTTTTCAGAAAAAGTTTATGCACTAGACAGACTCATTTTGACAGTTTTATATATAGTCCGAATCACTGACACACGAAGTTATGTTAGCTATGCAGAAGTGGCCGAAAGGTAAAAGTAAAACAACCAGGGGAAATGTATTTTATTATAAATAGATTGCATAAAGGTGTTTGTTTAAACCTCTTTAAATTTATATGGAGTCTGTGTGTCCAGACTCTGCTAGTTGCTGCCTTGGCACTAAGGTGCAGTTTTCCGATGTTCTTTTGTCTGATAACTAATTAAAGTTAATGTGATCTTTATGTAAAGCTAACAGCGGATAATTGTCTATTTTCCGCCAACAATCTCCATCACAATCACTTATCTGGAAACCCGCGGCTGTATTAATCGTTATATTGCCGGTAAGGAGCGTCTCTTGAATTTATCAGTAAACACACACTGGATGCTAGGGAGAGAGGAAGCATGTGATGTCTCCTTGTGTCTCCATATTGTGCTAGTGTAGGGATTTAGAGAGGGAATCTGAAACATGTCCTATTTCTTGTCCATTCTCCAGAAAGCTCAAATGTTGCTAGATCTGGGCTGTCTGTTTCCTTGGTATTTACTAGTGATGAGTGAGTCTTTTGAAATTTGAGTTCACCTGCTTTGATAAATTTTTCCCAAAAATTTGATTTGGGTTGAATCAATTTGCCATGAATCTCCATACTACAAAGCATCCAATTGCCTGAAAAGATGTGTATAACACTCAGACGTCTCTTAGCACTGCATTGAACCCCTTTTGAGCTCTTTAATGCAAACAAAGCTTTTAATAATATCTAAGTGACCTTGCCATATCTGGCTAGGAGAAAACGAATGGTAACCAGTGATAATGAACAGCCTTCTTAATAACACACTGCAAAAACAATGTTTTCTGGCTACTTAAATTTTACAAATGTTTCCCAAATCATCCCTGGGGGCAGATGTCTGGCTTCCTGGTATTTATACACATGCAGTTGAAAATGGTAGAAGGTGTGGATTTTTCACATTAGGACGTACAAAAATTATCCCTATTTGGGAAGTATTAAGAGGTAAATGAAGAAATGAAAAAGTGATACGTTTTTCACAATCCATTCAATAAATATCACTTTATTTAGAAAGCAGAAACAGGTGTGATGGTTCGTAATTAAAGAAGCAATCTTTTTTTTCACAGGGAGTTGAAAAAATTCTCACATTTTTGGGATCGGCAACAAGTTTGCTATTCTCAAAATGATAAATAACTGAAATGGCTTATTTTCAAGTCTAAAAATTACCCCTTTATTTAGAGAACAGTAACAGGTTAAATGTTTTCAAAGGGAAGTAGCAATGGCTGGTCAACAAGCTGCTAAAGAATTATGCCTATTTTGGGTGTCAATTCATGCTTTTGTACCCTGAAAGGGGTATGTTTCACAGCAATAGTGGAGCATCGCTATACAAAACACTGGACAAGTGCAGGAGATGTATCTACATATCAAGAAGCAGTGTTAGTGGCAGAAAATCCACAGTCCTAAATTAATACTAAGCAGGTAAGGAGATGTCTGGCAGTAGCAGCCCCAGCAGCAGTAATATAGCTTAGCACTATAAAAAACAGTGTGCAGCGAAGAGATGTGTGGCTGACGTGGCTATGCAGTGGCAGAGACAGTAAAAAATAAGATTTGGAAGGCAAGGATATGTCTGAAACTGTGAGGCCAGCCATGGCAGGCTCAGCAGAAGAAGTATAGTATGGCACTACAAAGCACAGTGTGCAGCTACGAGATGTGTGGCTGGTGTGACTGTGCATTAGCAGTGGCAGCAGGATTATTCACACATTAGGAAAATATAACAGGACAGGCAAGGAAATGTGTGGTAATCAATGATATAAAGACAGACAATTGATGCATGCCTGGCTGTGGACCATCAGCATTTGTGGCTGCAGAATGGTGTAGAAGACAACAGACAGGCTGGAAGACAACTGGTAATATTGATGTAATCATTGCATCAGTTGTAGGTTAATGACAATAGACACCGATCAATGCTGATTCAATTTGACAAATCTAAGGTTTTCCATGATTGGAGAGGATAACCTGGTGCATTTAGATGTGTTAAACCACTGACCACGCTGAATTCCCTCTCTGACAGAATACTGGGTACTGAGCATGACAAAATGTCCACAGTCTTTCCACTGGTCCAATCTGTTGAGCCAGATGTCCATAGGATAGGGGCTCAGGGAAGCTGCATGATATATGACATGGTACTACTGAACCTGGCACTTCTTTGCTGAAGAGTGTCAGGTTGGCATAATTACAGATAAAACATTTACTTGACCATGCCAAATATTCTGTTGTTCCTACCTCATTTACTTGCTGTATTCTTAAAGGGGGTGTCCACTCCAACTCTCCACTTCACTCTGTGTGACTGCAGACTTATGAATCCACTCAGCGCATGCACTGTGTGCTGCGAGGATTCGCACGTACTGGTGAGTACATGTGCGTTATGTATACTCCTGGCGAGAGCCCGACTAGTGTGCGTGGCCTTGTTCCAGCCCACTAGTCGGGCAGCTCAATGTAACCTTAGTACAGGCAAGGCATCATTTGCTGTATGGGGAGTGGATAGGGTCTCCAGGTCAGCTGTGCAGCTGACAGGCATTCACTCTGTGAAACTTTATCCTGGTAATATGCTAATTTGGTCTCCATTTCAAAATAATAACAATACACTTGTTAATGCACAAGCGTTTCAGCATACTGCTTTCCATGTTCACCAACACGACGTAGGGCTCCATTGATTTACTTTCATCAACTTGCTGCAATAGTTGATTGTTATTGGCCATCATTATTATTACTTCACTCTGACTTGCTTTCTTCAGAGAAGAGGGCTGGAACTTTAGTGCCACCAATTAGAAGCAGCTGTTCTAAAACTCAATATCAACCCTTCAGGATTGCAACAGATTGAAGAGGTCCAATCCTCTTGCTCTTTGAAGAGAATATTTGAACATTTATTTAAAAAATATACTGCCAGAGAAAGGTTGAGGCGATGACCAAAGATTGTCTGCTCATTTTACACATTTTTAAGTAGCTAAGCACACCTTCCTGGTTTTGCAAAAACAGAAGAATGTATTTGCATATTTAAATTCCTAGTAGAGCATTACATGGCCTATAAGTCTTCCTATCCTGACTTTGTACTCTCCACAATGCAAAGCTTTATCTCTTAGACCCCCTTAAAAAATGTTACACAATTAAATTCTGGATGTGTGCCATGCTGGGAGTATGAGATACTTTGCCCAAGTATAAAGCAGCTAGAATTTTCCGGGCATTTTCACTCATGACAATTTCTAGCTGAAGTCCACTGGGAACTCACAAGTATGAGATTTGCCACTTTATGCACAGCAGCAACTTGTCCACTGCATGACTTTTGTTCCACATGCTTTCAAGCTGTAAAACCACTTGGCAGCGATTGCATGAACGAAAAGAATAAAGGTGACGTGTGAAATCAAAGAAGCACTCTACTACTGTTGGAAGTGATACTTGTTCAGTTTGATCTGAAGGAGGTGTTGGAGAAAACAGATGCTGCTCCCAGTCACTGAGACTTCAGCTCCTGTCCCATTTTCAGTGCTGAATTGCAGCCACTCAAAAAATTCATCCGGTCTCCTACATGTGAGATCACTAACCAAGCACCCTTTTCTGTGAGAAAAAATGAAAGCTTGCTATTGTCCAACAATGCTGTGCTAACAGCAAAATTTCTTGAAATAAAGGGTACGGAGAAGGAGGTGGTGGACAATTTGAGGCTTACTCTGATTGCTGGCCAGCTTGCTTTTTCCAAATGAGCATTTGATGTCACTTCATGTGCTGATGGGGAACCATATTTCCTAGCCTGTACAAGCCAGGATATCTATGACTAATTTTGCTTTTACAGAGTTGTAGTTTGCCATAGAAACATCTGAAAGAATGCCCACAGAAAAAGTGTCCACATGTATGACTCACCATCACCACAAGCAGAGATTTTGTTGAGCCTCTTCCACCAACATCAGTTGTGGCATTCTGCTACAAAGCTGATTCCATAACAAGCAGATTTTGCCCAAGTAAATCTTTTAGCCCCACATTGCATGTGTTGTGTCTTGCCAAGGCCAATACCTTCCTCTTCTAATGATGTCACCTCTTTAAAACTCCTGTCTGGTTCCCAGGTCTTGTCCACCACAGAATCATCATCATCATCTCTGATTTGCCTTACAATTGCCTCTGTGTGAAATGTTGTGAGCTAGTTGCTCTGACCCACTCTCCCATGACTGATTAACACCTCAAGATTTTCCCTAGCTCAGAGTGCTAGTACTACTGCCAGTGCACTTGCCACCACAGCTTACAAAACCAGCAACACAGCTAGGCCTTAGAGTAGTGCCCAATGTCATTGGAGTTCAAAGGCCGACAGTACTCTTCCAATACATCAACTAACATTGTTTTGATGAAGCATATAAGGGTATTATGAGTAAACTAAGAGGTAGATCAGAAACAGGTGTCATTGACGGAATTGAAATTACACTTTGCACATTTTGTGTTATGGTGAGACAGGAGACACTGACTCAATCTAATGGTGTCACTGTGACAAGCTAAAAGTGAAAATAAAATGCACTTTATCACATCCACTGTCCCTTGGGAGTACTTGATGTATACACACACCAAGTAACATTTTTGTGAACACTGTTAGAGGTAACATCATCACACTTTGACTGATACTAGCTAGGAGTGCAGGTGGTACCGCTGCTAGTGGCTCCCATATTTTGGGTGTGGTATGATGTTTGTTACTCTCATTCTCATGCCAACATGTCCATTGCCACTGCTTCAATAACCATACATTTTCTACACGAGTACAATGTTTACATGATTTCTAAACAATTGTTAGCACATTCTAAGGGGTGCACGCAGTGTGGGGTGCAGCACGCAGGCATCCCATAAGCAAAGCATCACAGCAGCTAAGTATCAAGCAAATGGCACTTATTCCATGGCAAGGAATTAACATTCATCTCTCTTCACACAGGTAATGAAATCATTCAACTTCTGAACTGATACACCCTGCATGTATTTCACTCCATTCAATGTTAGCAAGCCGCCTGAATGGTACAACTCCCCACCTCTGCTGGCTGTCTTTTCTGCTGCAATATATCCTAATGGTACAACTCCATACTTCTTGCTGTCTGTCATCCGCTGCTTTACCGGGGAGGGCGGGTGACACACTACCACCTGGTATGTAATAATCATCAGCTTTATCTGCCTGCTGTTATATGTGTTTCATCTTGTGCCGCAATGCATTGCTATGTGGACATAATGAGTCTCTACGTGATTGTTATGTGCCTTCAGTTTATAATTGTGTGATCCTCATATGTCCTTTTACCACTGTTGCACATTTGCCCTGATTTGAGACAGATCTATACTATCTGCAGTGTACAAGTTACTATGTGTGTCTCCTTCTGCCCGGGCTTTCTGTAATTGTGTACTACATTTTTAGCCCCTATTGTCTGTTCCTATTACCTTCTACTTTTGTCATCAATAAAATTATTTTGTTTTTTTCTATATATGGACTTATGCACTGGTTTTTTGGCCTATATGTCTTGTTTGCTTTACCATTTTGCAACATATTTTAATGTGCCTGCTAAATCTTTGGTATAATTCATTTGTTGCACTGTATTTAATACTTACTGCTTTATATTTGTGACGGGGGCCTCTCTAGATGTTATCAGGTGGAAGTTGCTATAGCATATAGATGTAGCCAGGTCTAATGCCTTTGATCATCTAACCACCCCGTGGTGTGCTGGCCCCAGCTGCCAAATTATCACAAACCAGCTCCCACAATCCCTCTATCCTGACCCTGTAGCGTGGCTTATATATTTAGTAGCATTCTAAGGGATGCACGCTGTGTGGGGTGCAGCACGCAGGCATCCCATAAGCAAAGCATCACAGAAGCTAAGCATCAAGCAAGCGGCAGTTATTCCATGGCAGCTAGTCAGGGCAGGAGTCAGGTAACCCACAAGTTGCTTTCCCTTTTAACCATGTGCTTTATTTCTATCCTCCTGTGCTCCCTTGCCATCCACATTCACCGCCCCATCCCCCCTCCATCTCCACTCATACACATCAGCCCCTCTATACTTCCCTCTCCCATGTACAGCTCCCATGCACTCCTCACCTTCCTGAAAAACATCAGCCCATCTTGCCCAAACACATCGCAGAAAAAAACTACTTACAATTCCAACAACTACTTGCTCTTTATCTTCCTACTCCTACTGATTTCAGGGGACATCTCCTCCAACCCTGGTCCACCATTCCCCAACCTCAACTCCTACCCTACCTCATATCGAAACCATAATAATCTTATTAATATTACTTGCACTCCCTCATCTCCTTCTTTTAATTGTGCCCTCTGGAATCTATGTGTAACAAGCTTCCTTTCCTGCACAACTACTTTCTGAACAACTCTCTTAATCTGTTGGCCCTCACTAAAACCTGGATTCAGGATTCTGACACTGTCTCCCCTGCTGCCATTTCACATCGTAGCTTACAATTCTCCCATTCCCAGAGACCCACAAACAGGTATGGTGGTGGAGTCAGCATACTCCTGTCCCCACAAAGCACCTCCAGGTCATCCCCCCAGTTTCACCACTCTCATTCCCTTCTTTTGAGGTCCACACCATCAGTCTCTTCTGTCCCTTCTACCTCAGAGTAGCAGTCATATATCGGCCCCCAGGCTCACCCACCCACTTCCTTGACCACTTCTCAGCCTTACTGCCGCACTTCATGTCCACAGAAACTACCCTAACCCTTATCCTGGGAGACTTCAAAATCCCCATTAACAGCCCCACTTCCACATCTGTATCCCAGCTTATATCACTAACCACTCCTCTAGGCCTCTCACAGCTTTCAACCTCTGAGACACACAAGGACAGTAACACCCTTGACCTGATCTTTGTCCAGCTCTGTTCAATCTCCCACCTTAATAACTCACAGCTTCCCCTTTCTGACCTCAATATTCTCTCCTTCACGCTCACAAATCCTCGCCCACCCCAGCACACTCCTACCTACCACACATTCAGAAATCTACAAGCCATTAACCCTTAGACACTTTCAGATTCCCTACACTCATCACTGTCCCCAATCTCCTCTTTTTCCTGTCCTGATCTGGCTGTTCATCAGTACAATGACAATCTTAGAAGCACCCTTGACCAAGTAGCGCCCCTCACCCTCAGAACTTCCAAACACAGAGTGAAATAGCCCTGGCTCACATCGCAACCTCAACTTCTCCAGCGATGCTCTAGGAGTGCTGAACGCCTATGGAGAAAAACCTGCACACCAGAAGACTTCATCCAGTTCAAATTTATGTTAAGAACCTATAAGGCTGCCCTTCACCTCGCTAAACAGACTTACTTAACCACCCTGATCTCACTAGCCAACAACCCCAAGAAACTTTTTGACACCTTTCACTCGATCATCAGGCCAAAACCACAAGCCCTTATCACAGACATTTGTGCTGATGATCTGACCTCCCACTTTATAGAAAAAATAGATAATATCCATCAGGAAATCCTCTCCCAACCACCAAATGCTGTGACTCCCATCCCTCCCTGCATTTCTAGTGGTTCACTTTCCACATTTGATCCCATCACAGAAAAAGAAGTCTCCAGACTCCTCTATTCCTCTCGTCTGACTACATGCACTACCGACCCCATTTCCTTTCATCTCCAGTCTCTCTCTCCAGCCGTCACAACTCACCTAACTAAAATCTTTAATCCTTCCCTCTCCTCGGGCATTTTCCCATCCTCCTTCAAACACTCCATCGTTACTCCATTACTAAAGAAACCCGCTTTCGACCCATCCTGCACAAACAACTACAGGCCAGTCTCCAATCTCCTGTTTATCTCTAAACTTTTGGAGCGCCTAGTCTACTCCCGCCTTAC
>VIAB01020584.1:34268-49595 GCA_009801035.1 Oophaga pumilio | reverse complement strand
TCCATCCTGAAAAAAAAAAAAATCACATGATGAAATACAATTGATGTAAACGAGTGAAGCAATGTTTTGACCCAGAATGGTCATTTTTAAGCCAGAAAGGCAATAAAAATTACAGCTGTAATTATGGCTGTAATTTTTATTGCCTTTCAGGCTTGAAAAAGGCCATTCTGGGTCGAAACATTGCTTCACTCGTTTACCTCAATTGTATTTCACCATCTGAGGATGGAATAAAGGTTTAATTTTTATCCCTATTTTCCCTGGTGCCTCTGAATCTTGAATTTTCTATGGCTTTGGACCATGTGGGGGGGTCTAACCGTGACAGCACAGAGCTACCACTGCTGCATGAGAATCACTCAGACTAAGCGAGTTAATAACGTGTGCCCTTTCATTGTCACAGGGATCTACCTCTCCGTATGGGATTTCATCTCTGTTCCATTTGGACAATGTTTTATGAATCGGGAGTGGAGCGAGTGGCTGCATAGAAATACATGCAGCCGCGCACTTCACTCCCGAGTGTCGGCGCCAGAGCTGGGATTTCACATGCGAGTGCCGGACGATTTACTCGAATGTGTGATCCCGGCCTTAAAGTTAAAATCTAGCAGAATCTAGGGATCTTACTGACATCTGCATTCCAATCATCACTCAGTTCACAAAAGACTGGGGGTTTCTTCAAAAAAATAGTTAAAAAAACATTGGCGCTTTTTGCAACACGACAAAGTGATGGGGGACTTTAAAAAAAAATCTATTGCATTAAATGTCTCAGAAATTGTATGTGGGAAGAACGAAATGGGAATTAAATACTAGGATGATAGGACATGGCTAGAATATTAAAAGACCATTTACTGGACATCCAGTATCTAATCAACAGAAGCAAGCACACAAGGGTAGTTTAAATGGGAGCTCTTTCTGTGGGTATGGAGATTATTAGGAAACATTGGAGAAAAATTTATTACACACAATATCAAGAGCAGAAACAGGCGGATTTTTCAATAAAACACTCTTAGACCCACCCACTGGTCTGAACAGTGAGAGCGGTTTACATTTGAGGCTAATTGAACACTAAGGGGTCCTGATTCGGAGTAACTATAGGACAGTTTACACTCGCCTATAAAAGACTGGACCACTGGCCGACCGCAATCCCCGAGAAAGGAGAATGCTACCTCTGAAATGCGTAGGATAGAATAACGGACTACTGTTTTTTCCCAAGGAGAGACCCGTAGCAAGTGATGTCACTTTTGCTGAAAGCGCCAGTCTATTTTTTTGGAGTGTCTCAAAACAGTGCAGCCGGCCGAAGAACTGGAGACACTGAAAGCAACATGGATTGATGTCTGACAGGTTATTCCCAACTCATCGAATCCTCATTCAGTGAATCATCTCTATGTTCAAACAGATCTAGGAAGGACACAATTCACATCTATGCACAGGTAGGCATAGGAATTTTTTTTTCCGGATTCAATGCATCTATTAGAGGATTATGGTATGCAGTATCCTTGTGTGAAAGGCACCCTATGTGGGCCTTTATTGTGCAATTGTATACTGGGCAGTCACCCCCTCCCTATATGGGTATATGGAGAGTGGCTGCTTCATCTGGTATTTTGCACATGTGCTGCTAACATCTTGCTTTATGGGCTAGCTGCACCCTGCAGTGCATTTGTTCTGAGATCTGGGTAGGTAAGTGTTGATGTTTTTTCTGCTGTTTTTATGGTATATTTTACCTATATTTATTCATTTAGCTAGCTTCGGGCATAAAGAGATTCAACCATAGTTTGAAATATTTTTCAAAGCATTTTACGCACATAGGCAGCAAGGGCTACGTCTTATGCAGCTTAGTATTCTCTGTTTGGGAAAAAGAAAGCTCTATTGCAATTTTGAGTTTTGAGAACAATGATTACTGATCAGTGTGAGGTCAGACCGTGTAAACAGGTTAATAAATGACTGGCAAACAAATAGCAAATTTGCAGTAGTTTAATGTGTCAATCCACTGATGTAAATGGACCTTAAATTCTTCACTTTTGTGTAAACCAAGGGACAACCAGGGATTGAAGCTTGAGGAGGACAATTTGCATATTCCAGGTGCCTTCTGGGAAAAGCTAAGTGTCTCCCTTAGCAAGCAGATCGTTGGGTCCAGCCAGGACCAGTTTCTTGGAAAGCATTGCCAAACCAGGGATTGAAGCGGGAGGAGGACAATTTGCATATTCCAGGTGCCTTCAGGGAAAAGTGAAGAGTCTCCCTTAGGCTACTTTCACACCAGCGTTTCACAGACCTGTGTCGGTCTGCGCATGGACGCCGCTAAGATCCGCCCCCGGCCGCGCCTCCTCCCGGCCGCTCCACCTATGGGCGCATGATGCTGCATGCAACCTTCGTACCTTATCTTTAGCATTGGGTACGCAGGCCGTGCGCAGGTATGCGTTTGCCGGCGCATGCGTCCTTTTGACGGTGCGCCTAGCGCACCAAGATGCAACACGGTGCATTTGGACGCATGCGCCGGCAAACACATACCTGCGCACGGCCTGTGTACCCAATGCTAAACACAGGGTACGCAGGTCACATGCAGCGTCATGCGCCCATAGGTGGAGCGGCCGGGAGAAGGCGTGGCCGGGGGCAGAGCTTAGCAGCGGCCGTGCGCAGACCAACACAGGTCTGTGAAACGCTAGTGTGAAAGTAGCCTTAGCAAGAAGATCGTTGGGTACAGCCGGGACCAGCTGCTTGGAAAGCATCACCAAACCAGGGACTCAAGCTGGAGGACAATTTGCATATTCCAGGTGCTTTCTGGGGAAAGCAAAGAGTCTCCCTTAGCAAGAAGATCGTTGCGTACAGCCGGGACCAGCTACTTGGAAAGCATCGCCAAACCGCGCTTCTTACAGCGCGCAAATTTTTGCCTCTAGGACATTTTGCAAGTAAGCTTGGCTGATTGAGTACATTGCACAAGAAGGAAAAAACAGCAGATTACACAAGAAGGCTACACACAGTAGATTTACACAAGGAAGACACAGCAAGTCAGCTGGCAGATGTGACAACCTACATAATGAGCTGCAACATGTGCTACATGTTCACAGATTGACCAGAAGAAGAATCCAATTTCACCTGCCAGAAGTGTAGACTACTGGCTTTTTTAGAAGTAAAGGTGCGGTGTCTAGAAGAAAGAATTGCAACTTTGAAAATGAAGACTTCCTAGACAGAACAGTAGCATCTCTACTGGTCACATAAGGTGAAGAAAGTGTCAGAGAACCTCCAAAAGCAGACGAGTGGAAGCATGTGACCAAAAGAAGCATGAAGACATCACCAACCACACAACTGAGAAACCGATACCAAGGCCTTGTGGAGGACGAAGATGGCACACCTAAAGATGAGGCACTAACAGCAAGCAAAGAAGAAAAGGGCACACAGCAACACCCAGAATTGACAACAAAAAGTACAGCCAAGAAGGGAAAAAGTGATAGTGGTGGGAGACTCACTACTGAGAGGCACAGAAGCAGCAATCTTCAGACCGGACATAACCGCAAAAGAAGTATGCTGCCTCTCAGGTGCGAAGATCAAGGATGTGACCGATAGATTACCAAAGCTCATCAGTTCCAAGTTCTGATACATGTTGGCACCAATGACACGGCAAGGAAGGACCTACCGACAATCTGCAAGGACTTTGAAGAGTTGGGGAAGAAAATAAAGGAACAGGATGCACAGGTAGATTTTTTCTTCTATCCTTCCAGTAGATGGGCATGGCACCAGGAGATGGAACAGGATCCTTGATGCGAACAACTGGCTAAGACGATGGTGCAGGCAACAAGGATTCGGATTCCTGGACCATGGTGTGAATTACCTGTATGACGGACTCCTCACCAGAGACGGACTACACCTCAACAAAGATGGGAAACACACATTCGCCAGAAGACTTGCTACACTCATCAGGAGGGCGTTAAATTAGAAGAAGAGGGGACGGGAAGAAAAATGTCAGACTCGAACATGAAGCCAGAAAATATAATGATGAAGGATATGAGGTGCGGCAAAGAAAACCCAAAACAACATACCGTAATCGGAAGGGAGGTAAGAAAATTTCTAAAACAATCCACAGGGAGGAGACTAGAACAAAACAAAATCCTCTAACCTGCATGCTTGCAAACGCCAGAAGCCTGACAAACAAGATGGAAGAACTAGAAGCAGAAATATCTACAGGTAACTATGACTTAGTGGGAATAACTGAGACATGGTTAGATGAAAGCTATGACTGGGCAGTTAACTTACAGGGTTAGTCTGTTTAGAAAGGATAGTAAAAAATCAGAGAGGAGGAGGGGTTTGTCTTTATGTAAAGTGTGGTCTAAAGTCCACTTTAAGGGAGGATATTAGCGTAGGAAATGAAGATGTCGAGTCCATATGGGTCAAAATACATAGAAGGAAAAATAGTAACAAAATTCTCATTGGGGTCTGTTACAAACCCCCATGTGGAGAAACGGGGTCAGTGGTTGCTCTTGTCTACTGGCCTGGCTGCCTTTAGAAAGACTGCATGGACCAGGGCTCATACCACTGAACGCCCGCTCTATCTCCCCGTGGGCACATACTACACAGACAACGCAGGGTTAGGGTAACACCATATAGCAAACAGAACATTCCCAGCAATTACCCCCAAGATGGTGCACATTACAAGGTCTCAGGCTAAGTGCACACGTTGAGGATTCTTAGCGTCTTTGCTGCGAAAAACGCGGCAAAAACGCTTACCCAATGCAACTCATTCTATCCTATGGGATTCCGCAATGATGTGCACATGCTCATTCTTTTTGCGGAATCGCAGTGATTCCGCCGCCATAGGAATGCATTGAACCGCTTACTTTCCGCATGTGGCTATGCCCACCATGCGCAAAGTAAGCGGTTCATGTGCGGATGGTACCCAGGCCCTGGGTACCATATCCCTGTGAAAACAATAATTAAAATAAAAAATAATGATATTCTCACCTTCCGGCGGCCGCCGCAGCCTTCCCGCTCTTCAGCGACGCTCCCGGCCAATCCCATTCCCAGTAATGCATTGCGAGAATCACCCCAGATGACGTAGCGGTCTCGCGTGATGCTAAGTCATGTGGGGTCATTGTCGCTATGCATTACTGGGAACGCGATTGGCCGGGAGCGTCGCTGAGAGGCGGGAAAGCTGCAGGGGCCGCCGGAAGGTGAGAATAGCACGATTTATTATTTTTTTATTTTTACATTCGATCTTTTTCCTATTGATGCGGCACAGGCAGCATCAATAGTAAAAAGTTGGTCACACGAGTCAAACACTATGTTTGACTCGTGTGACCAACCTGTCAATCAGTTTTCCAAGAAATGCTACAGATCGCTTGGAAAACGCTAGCATTCTGCAAGCTAGGATTAAGCTTGCAAAACGCTATTATTCTGGCGGGAATAAGCATACCAAAAAAATGTGTATTTCCAGCGGCAAGGAGGTGCGGGATTGCCGCGGAAATTACCGTGGCAATTCCGCAACGTGTGCACTTAGCCTCACCCTTCCGCTGTCTCGCCAAGATGATGGTAGATGATATGTCAGAGCTCCCAGGGCTAATATTCCACCTGTGGTACACACACAGAGAGGAGGTACGACAAGCTTAGGGAGATAACCAAGAGCAGTCCTGTGTTCTTTCAGCCGGGTCCGAAGTACCCTAAGCTGACCCTCAAGAGTGACACCAGCCAGAAGGAAAGAAGTCTCTTTTATACCCAAGGCATGTGATCTATTTTTAGATTTATCCAGTGTCCTTCAGTTTATCCTCATAGCTCAAACTGGTTAGAGTACAATACACAATTAACATATCAGCTTGCAAGATTGTCTTCTTGACCCACCAGACAAACACTTAAATCCACAAGCCAATATACAGATAAAAAGTAAATTCTTATGGGTTTACAAAAATATGGTTGTCGGGGAAATTAAGATTCAATCTGGTTTTTTCACATTACTCCCCCATCTTAATTAACCAGACATGATAAGCTTCCGGTCATCCTTCTCTACTTGTCAGGACAGTCCATCGGCATTTCCACGATGCCCTTTTTATGGGAGACGGAAAAATTATAGGACTGTAAGGCCAGACTCCATCGGAGTAAACGTCCATTGACCCCAGCATTCCGATTTAGTCAACTTAACGGATTATGGTCAGTTATGACCGTGAATTCCTTGCCGTAGAGGTAGGGCTGCAATTTCTTTAAGGCCCAGATTATGGCCAAGCATTCTTTTTCTATTGTGGCGTATGCTTTCTCCCGGTCCAACAGTTTCCGGGAAACGTAAGCTACCGTGTTGTGTTTAGGTAGCTGAGGAGAAAAAACAAAAACGGCAATACACCAGAGAGGCTGGAACCTATTGGATTGCAGTAATCTGAACTAACCACACAACTAGAGGTAGCCGTGGAGCGTTCCTACGTTGATCCTAGATGCCTCGTCACAGCCTGATAACTACACCTAAAGGCAGAAAGATGAAAGCTATCTGCCCCGGAGCAGATCCCCAAAGAAAATAGAAAGCCCCCAAACATGTAATGGCGGTTAGACAAGAAGAAAGCACGGACACAGACAGAAAATAAAATGAGCAAATGCTGGGGCCCAATCTGTCTAGACAGAAAAGTACAGGAAAGAATTCTGACTGCAATCCAAAAAAAACCCTAAAAAATACCAACTCTTCTGATTGCAAAAACACCTGAGATCACACGATCTCCACCACCTAAATCAGATCTCTGGTGTAACAAAACTAAGCCGCAGCCACTGAAAAAACAGGAAAAAGCAAATGAACAAATAACAGTGGCTACAGATAAACTGAGAGGAGCACAGGCCCCAGGAGGGGACCCGGCAGACCTCCACAAAAGTGCAGAAAACTATGCAAAAAGCAAGCACAAAAAGAAAAGCAGAAAATATCTTATCTGAAAGCATAAGATGCAGGCAAGACTCCAGAAAACTTCCAAATGAACCAGGAACCACAATTGAGACAGGAACAATTGATCACCGGTGACCATTATGGGAGGGAACCTCCCTTATATCAATCCAGTCAGTGATCCCAGATTGCCATTCCTCGCTGGAAGGTTCAGTACTGTCTGTAACCACCAGAGGGAACCTCTGCTCAGAAACTATCTCTAGCACATTCATAACACTACCAGGTGTTCTTGACCATCGTCCCCCACTTGACCGAGTATGCCTCCCAATCTGGTGTCCGATGCTTCTGTTTGGACAATGAACTGACGGCGGAAGTCAGGAGCAGTCAGGACTGGGCTTTGGGCTAGCTGGGTTTTCAACTGGAGGAATGTGGACTTGAACTCTAGGGTCCAGATGACATTACGGGCATATCGTTTTGTGGTAAGGTCAGTGAGGGGCTTGGCTACTGTACTGTAATTGAGGATAAACTTTCGATAATAGTTTGCAGTCCCTAGGAAGGCGCATACCTGTTTTTGGTTGGCTGGGCGAGACCACTTGGTAATGGCCTCTACTTTTGCAGGTTCGGGACGAATGCACCCACTTCCTACCCAATGTCCAAGGTATAGTACCTTGGCCATTCCCATTTGCTACCCTCTGCAGCTCCTGTGACACATGTTGAAGATGCTCTTCCCAGGTATCGCTGAAGATAGCGGTTATCCACGTAGGCCTGGGAATACCCATGACATCCCTCTAGTAACTGGTCCACCATCCTTTGGAAGGTAGCCGGGGAATTCTTCATCCCAAAGGGCATGCTGGTAAATTCATACAGGCCAAAAGGGGTGATGAATGCAGACTTCTCTTGAGCCTCTTTTGTGAGTGGGATCTGCTAGTATCCCTTGCTCAAATCAATGGTAGATATGAACCGAGATCTGCCTAGTCTGTCTAGTAGTTCATCCACCCGAGGCATCGGGTACGTGTTAGTAACGGTGACCTCATCGAGTCGCCTATAGTCCACACAGAAGCGAGTACTCTTGTCTTTCTTGGGCACCAACACTACACATTGGCGGCCCATGGGCTATGGGAAGGAACTATGACCCCCATATTCAACATGTCATCCACTTCGGCCTTCATCATTGCCAACACTGGAGGTGTCACCCGGTAGGCCGGTTGTCTGAGTGGAGTTGCTACCCCTCTGTTAACATGATGCTGGACCAAGGGGGTTCGACCAGGCTGACTCGTGAACAGGAAACCATATGTTCCAAGCAGTTCTGTTAATTGTTGCTTCTGTGGTGTACTAAGCCGCTCCCCCAACGGGACATCCGCTATCCCCATTCCTCTTTTGGATTCCACCAATAAGTCCGGGATCTGGTCCAGAACTGGGTCATCTAGAGGGGGACAACAAACTGCTAGGTTGGTAACTTCCCTTTCCTCATAAGCTTTTAGCCTCTTAACATGATAGGTCCGTTCACAAACACCCGCTTGATCCAAAGTCACAGTGTAGTCAGTCTCCCAGCATTTCCTGGTGATGGTGAACGGACCTGCCCACATGGCTTGCAGCTTGTTTCTGCGTACTGGTACTAGAACCTTCTGTCCACAGGTAAATTCTCACACTCTGGCAGTACAGTTGTAACACCGTCGTTACCTTTCCTGAGCTATTTCTAAATTCCTATAGGCTAAGACCATGAGGTACCTCATCTTCTCTCTAAACTTTTGGACATACTCCAGAATGGGAACCTCTTCTGTGGGAAAAGTGCCTTCCCAACTCTCTCTTACTAACTCTAATGGCCCTCGTACTTTTCTGCCATACAGCAATTCAAAAGGAGAGAACGCAGTAGAATCCTGTGGCACCTCCCGGTAAGCAAACAGGAGCTGCTGCAGGTTTTTCTCCCAGTCCCCTCCCTCAGACTCCACATACCGGCTAATGAGCTGCTTGAGCGTTCCATTGAAACGCTCACACAGCCCATTAGTTTTCAGGTGGTACGCATGGGGAGGAAACCATGTTTCTCCCAGAGGGTCTGAATCAGCTCGCTTTGAAACTTGGTCCCCTGGTCGGTCAATACCTCCTGTGGAAACCCTACTCGACTAAAAATGTCCAGTAGAATTTGAGCCACGTGCTCTGCATCTATGGATGACAGGGCAATGGCATCCGGATAGCGGGTGGCAAAGTCGACCAGGGTGAGGATGAACCTCTTTCTGCTGCGGCTGGGGATAGCTAAAGGACCCACTAAATCGATGGCAACCCTCTGGAAGGGTTCACCTATCAAGGGCATAGATTGGAGCGGGGCACGACAGGGTGCTCCCCCAATCCATTGACAAACCGGACAAGAGGCTCGGCATTTTCGCATCTCTTGGGCAATCTTTGGCCAAAAGAAACTACGCAGTAGTCGAGCCCGGGTTTTTCTCACCCTCATGTGCTCAGCTGCAGGAACGTCATGTGCCAAGAGCAGGAGTTGGGGCCGATATTGCTGAGGCACCAAGAGCTGATGGACACCGGTCCAGGGTTTCTCTGGGCATAATGCAGGCTTTTCCCTATATAGCAGTCCATTCTCCCATATATACACCTCCCCCTGATTTGTTTCCCCAGGTCGAGCGGCCGCATTTCGGGCAAATTCTAGGGTGGGGTCCGTGAGTTGGGCTTCCCTAAACTCCTTGCAATCTGTCTCCCCACAGTCAATAAATGAAGAAACTTCACAGCACACTCTATCCGTAAAGTGATACCAAGAAGAAATTTATTTATATGTTCACATATAATGTTCATGGAGCAGAGAAGGAAAAAACTTAATAAAGCGACTCTGACATTTTGACCGTTCACCGGTCTTATTCAATATGTCGCTGCAAGAAAGAGAACCGGTATGAATATCATATACAAACAATGACTTAACAATACAATAGAGGAAATACAAAAATTCAGATAAAACATAATCCTCTTATACAGTATATACAAAACGTACAGAATTCAATGAACTTGTCCCTGACAAAATCAAATCCAGTGAAATAAATCCACAGGATATATACAACGTGGGATTACTGGTCCCCTGCACTGTTGAACCTCAGACTCTGCTAACAGTTGCGTATAAATAATAAAGAGCAGTCGATCATAGCATATCATATAATGTCAGGAGAACATAGTGAAGCATTTCAAATAAAGGTATATACTGACCCTTGTGATGTGTAATGCCTGTGTGGTCTTAGAGAGTAGGTAATCTGGGTAGCGCTCCTGCGCTTTGTCCCCTATATATATGTGGAAAGACCAAAGTAGTGGGCATTAATATGTGTCAGAAAGAAAACATATTGTATGGAAATAAGAACGACCGCTTTACCTTTAAGGCCTCTTTCACACTTCAGTCGTGCGACGTCAGTCACAATCCGTCAAAAGGTGAAAAAAACAGATCCGCCATTTTTTTTTGGTGGATCCGTTTTTTTCCCATTGACTTGCATTAGTGACGGATTTTGACGGATGGTCGTCCGTTAGGTCCGTTTTTTGACGGATCCACCAAAAAATTGGCGTCTGTCATTTCAGAAAAACGTCCAATGCAACGTTTTTTTGGTCCGCCAAAATGGCGGAGTGTGGTGGATCCGCCGCATCCGCCATTTTGTGTAATGCCCGCCTATGGGCGGCGGATCCGCTGGCATCCGTCTTTGACGGAATCTGCCAGCGGACCTGTCGCCTCTATTCTCTCTCTCTCTCATTTCCGGGTGAACACTTCTTGGCGGATCTGTCAGAAAACTCATCCGTTTTACATCCGTTTTTACACTTTTCTGACGGATCCGCCATTTTCACACTTAGGCGGACGTCACACGACTGAAGTGTGAAAGAGGCCTAAGTAGTATACCACAGCAGCATCTGCTCACACTGGCTGGCGTGCTGCCTGTGAGTACATGTGCTGTTATATACAAGTATGGGGTGTCCTGGCAGGAAGTGTGTCACATGAAATGATGCGGGGCGCCCTTAGTGAAGCCAGTTCAAAGAACTGGCAGTGTAGTGTCACAGGAAGTGATGTCGGGCTGCTTGTAAACCAAATGTGCTCAGCCTGGGGTTGCCTAGTTGTCATGGGAACTGCTAAAACACAACAAAGTGTGTCAGTTTATGGATGGACTGGGGTGAGAGGGGAGAAAGGGGGAGAAGTGTGGCAGATAGTGCTGATATTACACGTTAACTGCCGGAGTACCTAGCAGGAAAATGGCCATAATAGGTCGAGAAAATAGACTCTTAGGGTCCCGTCACACTCTTCAATGTCCCAGCGATCCCACCAACGACACGACGTGGATGGGATCGCTGGGACATCATTAGCTGATCGCTGGTGAGCTGTCACATGGGCAGACTCACCAGAGATCAGGACCAGCGAGCACGCTGGTATCCAATGTTCACATCGGGTAACTAAGGGCTATGTGGCACATAGTTACCCAATATGTACCCTAGATACCGACTCCCAGCGCTCTACAGCAGAAGCTGGGAGCCGGTATTCAGGCTACATATTGGGTAACTAGGCGCCGCGCAGCGCTTAGTTACCCGATATGTACATTGGATACCAGCTCCCTGATTGTTGTCTCCCGCTGTCACACGCACGGATGCGCGCTGGCCAGCGGGAGACCAACGATAAAAAAATGGTCCAGGACATTCAACAACGATCAGCGATACCCAGCAGGGGGGCTGATTGTCGCTGCCTGTCACAAAAAGCGAGATCGCTAGCTAGGTCGTTGTTGCGTCACAAAATCGGTGACGCTTCAGCAATCTCGCTTAGTGTGATGGAGGCTTAAGTTGTAAATGGGCAAAACTGTTTAAAACGGTGGCCAATGGATACACTCATGAATATAGTAATGATAGCAAATGTATACAAAATTACAGTACCCTAACCACTCCATTTAGGGAGTAAAGGTCTAACACTGAGGTTGTGGTGTCCCTGTATGGGAAAAGGGAGAATAAATTTTAGCGTGCACTCAGTCAAATACAGAGCGAGGTGCTGGTGCAGTGGACCCAAGGTCCCTGATATAGAATAATATATAGTATACACCGCACACTCAATGGATTTGTGATGCAAAAATAATAACTAACATTTATTTATGCACAGTTTGGCAGTATAGTAGGGCAATATACAGAAAGCGATTTGCAATATATAACGTTTCGGCTCCACCGGAGCCTTGGTCAAAAATCAATCGCTGCAAAACAGAAAACAGGCAGTAAATAACAAGTAATTATACAACAGTAGTACAGTATAAATAAATAGAAAACAAAATAATAAACAAAAAAGTCATCCAAGTGCATATCAGTGCAACAGAGGTGAAGAATATAGGCCAATAACACTATAATAAAATGTTCATAGTATATAATTGTCATAAGTCCTGGAGGCAAATGAATCAAAAAGAATATAGTTACCTTGCAGTACAGTGCCAAGAAAACAGAGTAAAGAAAAGGGTAAAGATACCCAAACGATGTCACAATAGGACTATAGAGAATATAGAAAATAATGAACAAAAATTAGTTGCAATATTAACCACACCATAAAGCATCTGCACAGGTAGATGGCAATTTACCTAGTAAAATGTATGGGTCCGAACAGGGGTCAGAGGGATCACCTTATATGGTAATCAGCCTCTGAAATTCACAAGGTGTATATGCAAAAATCAATGTCAGGTCAGGTCATTACCCATAATTAAGTGAGGTGTGCTGCAGGGGATGCAGAGGTTACCTTTAGGAGATTGGCGTTGAAAGCGGCGCTCCTGCGCCAAGCTTGTGGCATGTGCGTCCACTAGTGCAAACCCCCAACACTTATAATCATGTGGGAGCCGTCAGACCAGAAGTGCACGGTCTAAAACCGGAAGTGACGTCACGGGACCAAGCGTGCCCACTGCGCAGGCGCTGCTCATGGTTAGGGGAGTTGGCATCATGCTTACCTGACGCTGATAACTAGGAGCCGCTGTGGAACAAGCTTACATCATGTGACACAAACTCTGCGTCCTGCGCAAGCGCTAATAGTTCAGAAAGCTGGCGTCATGGTTGTGGTGCAAGACGGTTGCTGTGGATTTAACAAAAGCGTACGAGACGGACATAAAGTCTACTTAAGAGGAGGGAAATATGGTGGCCAGAGTAACTGTATATAACTAAATACAGGGAGAACCACAATGCAGCTATAATAATCCTATGTGAACTACCATACATAGACAAAAAAAATGGGGAAGAAAAAAAGGGGGAAAAGTAATAGTAGATAGGGAAATATGGTTGACTAGGGATAAAGGGATATTGGGATAATCAAATTTAACAAGTGGCGTTGAGAAAGCCTTATATGGAATAACAGTAATTTTCAAATTTAAAGGCAAGAGCCAGGGGGTAAGGGCAAAACTCACCCAAAGTCACAGTATGTTAGCGGGTCTGTGGAATAACAGTAAAAAGGTTAAATCAAATATTATAATGTCCAATCAATCTTTCTGTTAAGACCCTTGGGAGCCAAAGTATCAAAGTTTGTAGATCCAATAGGTCTCACGGGACTTCAAAAATCTGATATGGTCGCCACCCCTACTTGGACGGGGATCATGTTCAATAACTAGGTATTTAAGTTGGGCTACTGTGTGTCTCAATTTGTTAAAATGATCAGGCAATGGAAGCCATGTTTTCCCACACCTAATGGTAGACTTGTGGCTGGCTATACGTTCTCTAATGTGTTGTGTGGTTTCACCCACATAGAGAAGTCCACAAGGACATTTTACCAAGTAAACCACAAAATTGGAGTTACATGTGTTAAAACCCCATATGGGGTAAGATTTGCCAGTCCGGGGGGTGGATAATATTGTCCGATCTGATGTTAGAACAAGAGGCGCAGTTTAAACAGGGGAAAGTGCCATTCCGTCTGGGTGCTAATAATCTCTGAGTAGTGGCGGGAAGAGGGCTGCCTATATCCGCTCTAACGAGCTTATCTCTTACGTTAGATGGTCGCTTGGTGCAAATCAAAGATAGTGTGCTGATAGAATCAATTTTAGGGTAGGCCCTAGTTAGAAGCGGCCAGTGTTATCTGACAACGGAATAATCCTTGGGCATTAGAGGATGGAAAGTATGTACAAACGGGATCCTTTCCTTGCATCTTTCTGTGGAGGAGGAAACTGTGGTGATAGACCTCTAGTCTTTTCATTATCAAGAAGTGTGTTCATTATTTTCTATATTCTCTATAGTCCTATTGTGACACAGTTTGGGTATCTTTACCCTTTTCTTTACTCTGTTTCCTTGACACTGGACTGCAAGGTAACTATATTCTCTTTGATTCATTTGCCTCCAGGATTTATGACAATTATATACTATGAACATTTTATTATAGTGTTATTGGCCTATATTCTTCACCTCTGTTGCACTGATATGCACTTGGATGACTTGTTATATTTTTTTCTTTATTATTTTGTTTTCTATTTATTTATACTGTACTACTGTTGTATAATTACTTGTTATTTACTGCCTGTTTTCTGTTTTGCAGCGATTGATTTTTGACCAAGGCTCCGGTGGAGCCGAAACGTTATATATTGCAAATCGCTTTCTGTTTATTGCCTTACTATACTGCCAAACTGTGTATAAATAAATGTTAGTTATTATTTTTGCATCACAAATCCATTGAGTGTGCAGTGTATACTATATATTATTCTATATCAGGGACCTTGGGTCCACTGCACCAGTACCTCGCTCTATATTTGACTGAGTGCACGCTAAAATTTATTCTCCATATTCGATTGTTGGCGTTTGCACCGGTCCTTTCCCTTTCTTATTTATTCATGTCTACTGACATTTTTGCCTACGATTTGGCCACCAGCACCAGTATACTGTCTCAAGTAACTGGCTCAAATGAATTTCTTAAAACCCCAGTACACAAACTGAGGACTAGGGATTTTGAGAAGGAGAAACGTAAACTCATTTCATACGATCTCCATTGTACGACCCTGGCTGAGTACCATAGGCAAAACAAGATCCCCAGGGGACATAGGTGCAACCTTCGCCCTACCCCTTTTTTTTGCAGATAACCCTGAATATTGTGACAAATACAAAAAAATACTTAATAAGGGCTCCTTGGATATCATAGTCCTGACCATAAAATATCTCCAGAAAGCAATAAGTGATATTACATTAAATATTCAGGCGATTGAGGCTCAATTGTCAGCTACTCTAACCTCCTCTGATTGGACATCACTTAAAACTAAGACGGAAAAAGCCTTGGCAGATCATCGAAAAACCCTGCAGGAGAGCAAAAGGCAGAAATTACAGAGAGACTCTGAGGACTATTCTAATAATCGAGTCTAAAAATGGACCGATTCGTTTGGTGCCACCGGCTCTTGGCGCAGACTGAGAAACATACGCAGAGATGGATCCTTCAGCTCAGGAAGCGACTCCTCAACAGCTTCTGGACGCCCCATTTTTTATCCAAGGGCCGCAGAGGCGGACCTCCAAATACAGACCAACCAGGAGATCCAGGAGAAAGGATGGCCACA
>VIAB01020583.1:19997-36688 GCA_009801035.1 Oophaga pumilio | reverse complement strand
GTGAGACCTGTCACTCAAGGGCAGCCAGTGGGGATAAGCAGTAGGGGACCTGTCTTTCTACCCAGTCTCCTTTGTGGTTTGGACCTCGATGGCTATTCAACTTTGTTTTTCTCTGTAACTCTTTGAGTTTATCTTAAAGTTAAACATATACAGCTGAAATCAAGTGTCTGATGCATGCTGCCCATGGATCGGGTCGCAAGCATCAGTTGTCAGGTTCTCTTTAACAGCAGGATAGCTGTAATGTAATGACAACTGAGTTATGCTTTCAGTGGTGTAGTAATACACAGGAGAAATTGATAAATAGACATCTGGTAAATGCGAGTTACGATTTATAGCACACATTTATGGAAACAAGAACTTACATCTAGAAAATAATGAACCAAAGGAAAGCAGAGAAGTAATAGTAACTGGGTCTTACTTGCAGAGGTGAGGTCCTAACATAAATCTCATAAATATATAGCCAAACTGGAAACTAGCTTCATGTGTTACCTTGATTGCAGTGGTTGAAGTGTAAAAGCGCTGATAACAATTAGAAACCTGGAAAATTGATTAACAGAAATAGGTGTGGTTTAGTTACATATACATAGTAACATAGGTTTAAAAAGACTAAACTCCAACAGGTTGAACCTTTTTCCACCAATGATAAATTCTTTATCACTAAATTATCTCTAACCCACTATGCTATTTGTGATGAGAAAAGCATTCACCCCTTTTTAAAAGCTGTTATAGTGCCTGGCATTACTACTAGTGATGAGCAAGCAATAAAATGCTCGGGTGCTCATTACTCATAATAAGCTGTCCGTAACGCTTGATTGCTCGTCTCGAGTAACTATTACAATGGAAGTCAATAGGAAACTCCAGCATTTTTATGGCAGTCCCTCCCAGGACGTCTGGGGGGGGGCATTAAAATTGCTGAAATAGATGGAAAAAGTGTTCAAATGGAATGGGAACAGCATGGGGAAGATTCCTGGATGCATCTCTGACTCCCAGGTTGCTTCTGGGAACAATGTTGTCAGAGTATTACACCATTTTTATAGACTGGCAATAAAATAGACAAACCAAAAGCAAATATGGATTTTAAAGGAAAAAAATGTTAGGAAATATTCTTTCCTATATATTGACTTGTATATAAGGCAAAATAAAAAAGAAAGAAAAAAAGCCGCCTCCTCTCCTTTAGGCTATTCTCACACATAACGTTTTTGCACTTTCACATTGCTTTAAAGGAAACCTGATAGGTCCCCCAGCTGTCCAGTCCAGCAGTATTCAGCTATGTGTGATTAAACTCCCTCCTAACCATCCTTGTATAACATAATTCAGTTAGATAAATACTCTTAAAAAAAGTATTTAGAACCTCTGCTTTTCCAATGCTAATGAGGGCTTTGACTAGTCAATGGGGCATTAGTTGCCCCAGACCAGTCAGCCCTTTTTAATATAATCACTAGAGATGAGCAACCCCGCTCGGAAAACGATAGCCATTCTCAAAGTTGGATTCGTGTTCAAATTCCAGAGTATTTTCCTCAAAATCTGCAAAATTCGGCCAAAGTTCGGTAAATGATCGAGTTTCTACTAAGGCTGTGTGCACATAGTGGCTCTGATCAGTGGTAACACTACCGCTAGTAAGATAGTTATTGTCGGAGGTATGGAAGGGTAAAATTGTTTGAAACCTAAGATGTGAATTTTATATACTTTCTATCATTGAACTCAGTAAAAATATCAAAAAATTTCCATGACGTACAGCTTTTTAACAAACACTTACTCCAACTTTTTGCACAATATTTTGACTCCTTTGCATGACCTTTGGTGGAAGATTTTCGTGTCATTAGATTGGTTAGAAATGTTTTTTCATGGAACAGAGGCAAAGAAAATGAATGCTTTCCACACTTTTCTCACGGTGCTCTAATGTAGTGATGTTCCTAGGCTCATGGAAAAAATTAACAATAAGTACAATGTGAGCGAGCGGAGACTCTTTATTAATTCATCCAAAATAAGCCTGAAAGCTATGCTACTACACAATGGCAGCAAGTATGCTTCAGTGTCTGTAGGGCATTCTGTGCACTAGAAGGAAAGCTATAAGAATTTAGAATTTAGTCTCAAGAAACTTATCTACAAGGATCAAGGATGGTCAATATGTGGTGATCTGCAAGTTCTCTGCAAGGAGGATGCTTTTAGTACCCATGCTTTTTATGTGAATGGTACAACCAGAATATGACTCATCAATGAAGCCAAAAAAGTTGGCCAACGAGAACATCTTTACAATCTGGACTCAAGAATATAGTTGCGGAAAGTTTAGTTGATCCCATTAAAGTTCTCCTGCCACCACTCCACATTAAGTTTGTACTGATGAGACAGTTCTACCGAAAGTAGAGACTTTTAAGTACTTGTGTACCAAGTTTCAGGGACTGTCCTAAGCAAAACTGTCCCATTTGGACTACTTTCCTGAAAACCTTGATGCTGTTAGTAAAAAGCAAGTTATCAAGATAGATATAACATGAACATAATGGGGAACTACTGCTGGATGCTTCAAATAGAAGATCCACAGGCCTTCTATAAGAGAAAAGGTATCAAGAGAATATTTGAAGAGAAAAGGTAGAAGAATTAGTTTCCAATATTGTTGCAGAATGAATGTTCAATACATTTTTATATATAATATTGTGTATATTTTTGGCTACATTAAAGATTTTTCTTGTTCATCTCGCTTGTACGTAATTTCATGAGCGTTTTGTGCAAAATCCATACATGTTGTTTAAAAATAGAATTGTTTGTTCAATCAGGGCATAAGAAAACATGAGAATCAGTCATTGGATTTGAAACAATTTTCATGAACCCAAATTTTGCATACCTGTGTTATTGTTCAATCTTGGCAACGTTCTGAAAAGAAAAAAGGTGTAGGTACTTTTAAGTATGTCCAGCTCATGGTTAAAATTCATAGAAAATCTTTATTTCATCCAAGATAAAATGGAAAATGGGTCCCAAGACAGACAGCACAAGAAACAAACGATGCGTTTCGAGCAGGACTGTTCTTTCTCAAAAGCTTTGAGAAAGAACAGTGTTATGTTTCGGTAACTAAGGAGAAATAGCAAAAAATAGCAAAAGCAGTAATACACCAGAGAGGCTGGAACCTATTGGATTGCAGTAACCTGAACTAACCACACAACTAGAGGTAGCCGTGGAGCGTTCCTATGGTGATCCTAGACGCCTCGTCACAGCCTGAGAGATAACTACACCTAAAGGCAGAAAGATGAAAGCTATCTGCCCCGGAGCAGATCCCCAAAGAAAATAGGAAGCCCCCAAACATGTAATGGCGATTAGACAAGAAGAAAGCACGGACACAGACAGAAAATAGAATGAGCAAACGCTGGGGCCCAATCTGTCTAGACAGAAAAGTACAGGAAAGAATTCTGACTGCAATCCAACAAAACCCTAACAAAAATACCAACACTTCTGATTGCCAAAAAACCTGAGATCACACGATCCTATCCACCTAAATCAAATCTCTGGTGTAACAAAACGCTATTCAGCAAATAAAAAGTAACAAAAGAGCAAAGCAAAAGTGCAGACACAAACGGAGCACAATTGCAGCGCCAGACCCCCAAAAGGGGACAGGCTGCAGTCCACTGCAGGCAGCAAACCAGCAGAGAAAATCAAACAGAGGAAAAAAAAACAGCAAACACTTATCTGAAGGAGAGCAGGAAACTAGCAGTGCTTCAAGCAAGACCAGAAGGAACAATTGATAACCGACAAGGCTGCTGGGAACTCAGGCCACTTATATCCTACCATTCAGCGCCAGCTGAAGGCCATTCAGTAATTAGTTCATTACCCTCAGCAACCACCGGAGGGAGCCCCAGCTCAGAAGTCACCTCCAGCATATTCACAACAGAACAGTCCTGTGAGAAACTGTCACTTGTTTCTCGTGCTGTCTGTCTTGGGACCAATTTTCCCATTTTATCTTGGATGAAAATAGAATTAGTCTTACCGGTAATTCGGTTTCTAGGAACCTTCCACGACAGCAGCATCGGAAGGTGTCTCCCAACACTAATGGGGACAGGAAACACAAAGAAGTTAAATACTCCTCCCCTTCCTACAATCACCAGTGTTTTTTCTGGACACCCTAGCATGTATAGTTATCATCAAAGTGCAGGAATCATCCAATAAGAACATCAGATAGGGAGGGAAATTAGTGTTGTCGTGGAAGGTTCCTAGAAACCGAATTACCGGTAAGACTAATTCTATTTTCTCTAGTCACCTTCCGCGACAGCAGCATCGGAGTAACACCAACAACTAATTTCTTAGGGAGGGACAACAGCCTGCAGAACTCGTTTGCCAAATGTTAAATCCCTATTAAAACTTAGTCTGTAGTGCCTGGTGAACGTATGGACAGACGACCAGGTGGCGGCTATGCATATCTGCTCAGAAGATGCACTCCATCTCTCTGCCCATGATGTTAATACTGAATGAGTAGAATGAGCTTTCAGTGTTGCAGGGGGAGAAAGATTCTGCGATGAATATGCCAGACAGATAGCTTGCTTGATTCAATTAGCAATCATATTTTTAGCCGCCTTCCTGCCCTTATTCCGTTCTGAGAACTGAATGAATAGGTTTTGGTCAATCCTCGGTTTGTGGGACGTAGTAGAGGACCACCCTGCGAACATCAAGGGTGTGAAAGACTTCTTCCTTCGAATTGGAAGGATTTGGGCAGAATGAGGGTAGCACAATATCCTGACCTCTATGGCAGTCCAAGACTACTTTAGGCATAAAGGAGGGATCTAATCGAAGGACAATGCTATACGCAGTGACAGTTAGGTAAGGCTTCTGTATTGATAGGGCCTGAAACTCTCCTACACGTCTAGTGGTAGTAATTGCTACTAGAAAAACAGTTTTAAGGGTCAGATTCTTTAAACTCATGGATGATTGGGGTTCAAATGGATCTTGGTTTAAATTGTTAAGGACCAGATTTAGATCCCAGGTGGGGACTTGGCTATGAAGTCTAGGATGAAGTCTAGCAGCTGAGGTCAGAAAGCGTTTAATCCAGCGATGGCCAGTTAAGTCCTGATCAAAAAAGGAACTAAGAGCTGACACCTGCACTTTCAGTGTACTAGGTGTAAGCACCAGATCCAACCCTTTTTGAAGAAAATCCAGAATTTGCGCGATGTTAGGATGGAAGGGATCAGGAGAACTCGGGAAACACCAGGATGAAAATTTCTTCAAACTTTGTCATAGATGGCGTTGGTCACTGACTTTCTACTCTTCTGGAGAGTTTGTATTACTTCATCTGAGAGCCCTTTAGCTTTTAGGATTTTGACTTCAGTAGCCAGGCCGCAAGGTTCAATCTGCGCAGATCCAGGTGTAGCAGAGTACCCTGGTGAAGGAAGTCGGCCTTCTGGGGTAGAAGTAGTGGACCTTCCTGAGCTACTTCCATCAAAACGCAGTACCAAATTCTTTCCGGCCACTTGGGAGCAACTTAAATCGTGGTGACCCGATCCGACCGAATCTTCTGCATTGTCCTTGTTAGAATCGGGATCGGCAGGAAGGCGTAGGCCAGGTTGAATCTCCAAGGATGAGAGAGGGCGTCTATTCCCCACACTCCGGTCGCAGGACTGAGGGAAAAGAACGTCTTCACCTTCGCGTTCTGGCCATTGGCAAACAGGTCTACATCCAGACTCCCCCACTTTGACACTAAGGACAAAAAGACCACTTGGTCCTTCCTGCTGAGGAAGTCCGCCAGAATATTGTCGGATTCCTTTAGATGCACTGCTGAGATGGACAAAAGATGTCTTTCTGCCCAGGAAAAAATCCTTGCAGCGATTGACTTCAAACTTGCGTATTTCGTACGTCCCTGAAGCTGGAGGTAGGCACTGTGGTTATGTTGTCAGAATAGACATGTACGTGATGACCTTGGATGAGAGTGGATGCAGCTTTCAACGCCTCCTCTACTGCCTTCAGCTCCCCCAGGTTTGAGGAGCTGGGTATGATGTCTGGGGCCCACAACCCCTGGAAGTGAGTTCTCTCCACCACCCTCCCTCAGCCTCTCCGACTGACATCCAAAGTGAGTATCTTCAGGGGAAGTTGGTCCCAGCTGACTCCCTGCTGTAGGTTTCGGTGGTTTAGCCACCATGAAAAAGAAGCCTTCACATGACCGGGAAGGGAAACTCTCCTGGTCAGTGCACTTTGATGCTTTCTTGAATTCAAAAGAACATGAGACTGAAGGACCCGTGTATGGGCTTGAACCCAAGAGACTGCCTGGATGCACAATGCCAGTGATCCCAGGATAGACATTGAGTCCCTCAGGGTAGGGGCTCTCTGATCTCTAAACCTGGAGATCCTCACAACCAGTTCCAGCTGAGGATCCCTGGGTAAGAATGATGTTCTCTGCCCTGAATCCAAAAGAATTCCCAGGAATTTCTTTCTTGATGAAGGGTGAAGAATGAAGATCCGAATTCTCCAAATTTGGGATCCAGCCCAGGGATTCCAGGATTTCCAGGGTTCTCGCCACATCTAGATTCAGATGATAGAAAGATGGTGCGACGATAAGAAAGTTGTCTAGATATGGGATGATGAAAACCTCCTGACGTCGAATGATTACCGTTTTGCCATAATCTTGGTAAATACCCGCAGTGCCGATGAAGTGCCGAACGGTAGGATATTGAATTGGTAATGGGTGACCTGGTGACCCTGGGACACTGCAAACCTGAGGAACTTCCTGTGGTCTGGATGGACTGGCACATGATAATAGGCATCCTTCAGATCTATTGTAGCCTTTACCCAATCCTGTACAATAAGCGGGATTGCTGATTTGATAGACTCCATCATGAATTGTCTGTTCTTGATCACTTGGTTCGGGGGCTTCATATTTATGATAACCTTGAGTTTCCCTGAGTTTTTCTTTACCTAGAACAGGCAAGAATATTGGCCTCTGCCTATCTCCTGTTGTGGTACTCGAGAGATCACCTCTACTTGAAGTAGACCTTGGAGATCTAATAGCAAGGACTCTTGAAGGTATGGAGACTGTAGTGAGGTAATTCTCAGGCATTGAGGGGGAAGGCTCTCTAATTCTAGTTTCAATCCATCCTGTATGGTACGGAGAACCCATTGATTTGTGGAGATGGATTGCCACTGAGGGAGGAAACCAGAGAGTCGACCCCTGACCAGAGAGCAGTCATTCTTTGTCTGGGGTTTGCTGGTGGTGGGGGACAAGGATGTTTTTGCCCTTACCACCTTTGGTTAACTTCAATGGCCTGTTTTGTCTTTCCCTTTGAATTCCCTCTGGGAAGACTGATCACGGGAGGGACGAAAAAACTGTTTCCTAGGGTTTTTCTGCTAGGGAAGTGATTTCTTTTTATCCGTAGCTTTTTATATGATTTTGTCGAGAGTAGGACTGAAAACATAGTGTCCCTATGGGAATGGCGCAAAGCTTAGTTTTGGAGGTAAAGTCACCACCCCATAACTTCAGCCACAGAGCTCTCCTAGCTGAATTGGAGAGGACTGCAGATCTTGCCGCTACCCGGACAGACTCAGCAAAAGCATCAGCAAGGAACCCTGTAGCTTTCTGAAGGAGGGGAAGAGAGTCAAGTATCTCCTCCCTAGAAGTCCCCTGAGTTAGGTGGTATACTAACGAACGGAGCCAGCGGAATAGAGATCTGACAACACACATTGAGGCCACGTTCGTTTGTAGCAGATTGGTGGAGGTGTCCCAGAACTTTCTTAACAAGCTCTTGATTTTATGATCCATGGGAGCTGGGATGAGTCCTCTAAAGGAACAGCTGTCTTTTTGGCCAGCCTGGACACCTGCACATCCACTTTGGGGATATCCCATAAAGAGCAATCTCCGTCTGGGGGCAAGCGATTTTTTAACTCTGATGGGATGCTAAGTCTTTTCTCAGGGAGGTATTATTCATGAAAGATAAGGTTTTGAATATTCTGGAGTATGGGAAACCCTTTCTGCTTTTTAGGTTTTAGCCCCCCAAACATCTCTTCCTGCACAGAGTATCTCACTTCCTCCTCCTCCTCAACCCCCATGGTGTTTGTCACTATATTTATCAACTCTTCCATATCTTCGGAAGAGGAATAATATTTTGTATTATCAGACTTTGCGGTGGAAGTGGAACCCTCAATCTCCCAAATATCGTCCGAACCCGAGGTACGGACTTCGCCTGAGTCTGAATCAGATTTCACAGGTCCCATCTTCCTTTTCTTTGGAGGAGGGGGTTGTGGTACTGAGGTCTGGGAAAAGGCAGCCATAGAGGATTGAACCTCTTGTTTGATGAGGGTTTTGATGCTGTCCAACAGAGAGGGCTGTTCGCCACGCAATATATCATCTGTGCAGGGCTGGCAAAGCTTCTTCTTATATGGGGAAGGAAGCCTGGAAGCACATACACCATACACCACACTTGTGTCTGAGCACCTTATCCTTTTTAGGTGTAGGGACCCTGTCTCCCTAAAAAGAGAGAGAAAGGTATACTAAATCACCCGTGAGGCTATAACCTGGACAGCAAGAGACCTTCATCCACTACTTACAGTAGGAGGGTGAACTCTGGGCTTTGCAGAAGCAGACAGAGGGTTTGTCGCTGTCCATTTGGTCAGTCTGTCACCAGTCACAGAGGGACATAGACAATGGGCCTTACCTGGAGGCATCCCCCGACCAGGATTTATCTAATCGAGGTTCCATCTTGATTTCCTGTGCTCCTCCTCCCCCAGGTCCACAGGAGGGAACCCCAGAGGGGTTGCCCCAACCATGGCGGCCACCTGGAACACGCTGACACAGGCTGGCAGAGCGTGCTTTCCAGCGTGGAACGCACCAGGAAGTAAACCAGAAGTTCAGGACGATGTCACTTCCGGTGCAAGCGAACTTCAGAATCAGCCAGCGTGGAGGGAGGAGGACGCTGGCGCACATCACCACCCCACGTTACCACCCACGGAGGCGCCGGAGAAGGGTCTTAACTTAAGTCTTATGGCATCATGGAGACGGGAGCAGCTCCTGGAGGAGGAAGGGCGAAGCACCCGACCTTTGCTACCCGGCATAGAATAGATGAGCTTTGAGGTGCTCCCAATCACCAGCCATGGCAGCACCATTCAGGAACCTCTTCATGCCCCATAGGGGACAGGAAAAACATTGGTGGTTGTAGGAAGGGGTATTTAACCTCTTTGTGTTTCCTGTCCCCCATTATGGCAGGGTGACATCCTCCGATGCTGCTATCGTGGAAGGTGTGGAATTTGCTACGAATTTTAACCAGGAGCTGGATATATTTTTCCTTTTTTCTATATTTACTTCTCGTGAGTTGTTGGATCGTGGGATTCCGTGCATACTGGACCTTATGCAGCAAGCTGGCAAACCCTTGTCTTTTTTAATCCACTTTTTAAGTATGCTGCACCTTACCATCGTAGATATTAAGAGAGCAATAATTTGTCAACCTGAAGCCACCATGATATTTAAATAGTTTACAGAGTGAGTTTCTTATTGGAGCAGGTTTCTTTTAGCTCTGATGATTACTTTAGAGAAGATTTTCTACACGCTTGGAGTGGTGGACACTTTAATGGGGCAATATACAGTCAACTTTTTTGGGCTAGTGTGACCAGAAGTACTTGATGTATCATAAGTATTTTTGTTTTTTTTCTTGTCAAAAGATATTTTTCTTACTGCCAGGATTTTTACTTGAGTGATCTTTTTAAGTGACTTGATTTAGCTACAACATGAATGTCTTTGTGAGATATTCAGATTAATTTATTCATCCATCTACATAACTAGGCACAGCATTCGTAATAAAGTGGTGACAACTTAAATTGAAGAATGGAGCTGATCGCATTGAGTCATTTTATGAAACCGTTTACATTAAAGCTCCTTTCCTGAATATCTGCTTTGCATGTCTCAAAGGTGTTATGATTTTTTTGTTACACGGGTCTGAATGCTTTAAATAACTATGATCCCCCCTTGGGAATGACATCAAATATAACACAATGTGTTCAGGTTTCCTTAATAATATAATGGACACACTCACAAATGGAAGGCTCTCCTACAAATTAACTTAGCAATAAAAATAACATTTTATTGAGTTGACATATAGATCACAAGTGTAGATAAAACCACTATAATTACATTATATCTCACTACAGAGGGGTTAAAGCAATCCTGTTACCAACTAGATAGAACTATGCTACTCATATTACTGCTGGTCATTTATATATATCAGGAAAACTGACCATTACATCTGAAGTATATGTGAACATTCATCACATTTACCCTAGAAAAATTGTATAGAACATTCACTTATTTCACAGAACAGGTTTCTACTTTACATGGAATTTCAAAACTTTTATTTTAATCTCATGCATATATTATGGCTTTATAAAATTTTTAGTTCGATTTTGTATGGTGGCCCATGAAATGCATACAATTTAATAGTAAGAAGCTTTAGAGTCTCTGAATGCCTCCACATAGGCTCTGAACACACAGCTCTGCTGCATGCATGATGTCTTACACTTATCAATTTTCCAACTCAAAATTAGAATTTGCATTTTCTTGAAAGATGGTAAATTGCATACTAAATACACTGTATAACATGTTTATTGATAAGGTGGTCATCTCCAGACCCACATATCTTAAGAAATATAAAACACACACAATGTATTTCCTTATGCCAGTTTTCGAAATAGAGCTTGTCATGGCAAAATCTGATGTAAACTACAAACATCAGCATTTAGGCCGGTTTGCCAGCAAATTTTTACATATGGAAGTAAAATGATTGGATTGATCCATGGTGAATTGAATTTGAGTTGAAATTCCTGAAATACGCAGGTCAACACAAATCTGAACAGTTTGCAATTCGATTGCCATGGAGCTGCTAAAAAAAAAAGAAAAATGTTTGGCGCTATTTCACACACTGCTGCAGAGTTACAGAGAGGGTTATTAATGAGAGGAAGTCTTCCTCATAATGCACTGCAGCTCTTACATCACATGGTAAAGCCCGCCGAATCATTGGGACTATTACATGCAGTATAAAATATGGAGGCCAAAATAGCAAAGCCATTACATGCGTTTACAGCATAGAGATAGGAGTTCAGGGTGTACAACTTAGGCTGGGGTCACACTTATGAGTGCGATGCGAGAAACTCGCGCAAGTCTCTCGCATCAGTGCCCGGCACTGCCGCCTGCACTCGGGACCGGAGTGTGCGGCCATATGTATTTGCATGGCACTAGTGCTGAAAATCAGAAAGAAAATGATAAGCCAGCTTGCAGCAGCAGTGTCAGTGCAATTGGTTAATGTATACAAAGTACAAACATCTTTTATATTTTTGCAGTACAAAACTTTGGAATTTTTCTGTTTTCTCTCTTTTGTTTCTTTCTCTCTGTCTCTCTCCAGCATTGAGGAATGGCAAAATGTTCTACTTTACATAATGTTCCAAATCAACTGCACTATTTGAGATTAGCTGCAAATAAATTTGCCATTGTAACGCTGGTGGGTCTGGACTTACTGCACCACAGGCCAGGCTTACCCTGGAAGAGTGTAACTAATTGACTACCTGGTATTCGCAAAGTCTTTCCACATCTCCCTATAGCTAGGTGGAGACTCACAGCAGCAGTTGGATGCAGCAGAGATCGAAATGCTGGAAGAGGCAGCTCAGCGAGATGACCCAAGACTTGGAAGAGCAGAGCAGCGAACACAGTGAGTAGGGCAGCGCTTACTACCCATGCGAGTCACCAGCGTGACAGGCATAAATAATATTTTGGGGAAATGGCAAATTTAATCAATTAATGACCAGAGGAATTTTTGTTTTTGCATTTTCATTTTTTGCTTCCCTTCTTCCCAGAGCCATAACTTTTTTATTGTTTCATCAAAATGGTCATGTGAGGGCTTGTTTTTTGTGGAATGAGTTGTACTTTTGAACAAAACCATTGATTTTAACATATTGTGTACTGGAAAATGAAAAAAAATTCAAGTGCTATGAAATTTTTAAAAAAGTGCTATCCCATAGTTGCTTTTTATATCATGTTCACTAAATCCTAAAACTGACTTTCCATTATTATTCTCCATATTATTACGAGTTCCTAGACACCAAACATGTCTAGGTTCTATTTTATTTAAGTGGTGAAAAAAAATTCTAAAGTTTGTTAAATTAAAATAAAAAAATTGATGATCAGATCACCTGTATGTAGTAGAAATCCTCACTCTCTATGAGTGCCGACCACTGGCCAGCGTTTATAGCAATCTGGCTATGACAACCATAGAGGTCTGCTGGAGACCTCTGGTTGTCATGCCAACCCATCTGTGATCCACGATCACATGACGGGATCACTGATGAGTGGGATTTCCAGCGCGCTTGACAGAAACACAAGTTAATGCCACTGTCAGAGATTGACAACGGCATTTAACTAGTTAACAGCCGTGGGTGGATTGCAATTCCACCCACGGCTGTTAGAGGCACATGTCAGCTGTTCAAAACAGCTGACATGTGCCAGAAAATGTTGGCTCAGCGCCAGAGCCCACATCAAAGGGAGGAAGTCCGACATCGGCGTACAATTACACCCGATGTCAGAAAGGGGTTAAATTTCAAAATTTTCAATCATCTTTTTATGTAATTAGTGGTATGGCTGTGTAGATGCTTGCGGCCCAATAAAAATATACCTTTTTTGAAGCGCTCTTGAGGTGCCAGACATGAGAAATCTAACGTAGAAGCCATAGGATGTCAAAATGATGTACTGGGGCTTTTTGCAGTACAAAAGTTTGGAATTTCTCTTTTTTCTCTTTCTTGTATCTTTCTTTCTGTCTAGCTCCAGTATTGAGGGTAGGCAAAATGTGCTACACAATGTTTCAAGTCAACTGGACTATTTGAGAAAAGCTGTCAATAAATTTGCCATTGTAACGCTGGTGGGTGTGGACCCACAACATCATGGGCCAGGCTTATCCTGGAGAGGCATAACTAAGTGACTACCTGGTATTCACGAGAGCCTCTGATGGTAAGAATAGGCGTAGTTGAAGGTAGTCATCAGATATCACTCCAGGGAAGTCCCCGGGTCTGCAGCTGCATGGGTACGAAGTACATGGAGATGAAGGCAAAGACATGGTCAGACAATCCTAATTTCAGAGCAGACATCACATGCTCGATATACAAAGCCAAGGTCAGGAAGAGGGAAATCAGGATAAATGGTTAACAAGCTGTGTCAATAACAGGAAAGACACAACAACATGTGCATACAGGAACTAGACAAGCTACTAGAAACTCACGTTCAGGCAAGGAGTGGTGGGGGAGCTGCCAAATAAACCCTCTGCTGACAAGGGATTGTCTAGAGAAACCAAATTCTGCAGGACACAAGTTGTTAAGTTCCTGCAAAGTCTTTCCACACCTCCCTATAGCTAGGTGGAGACTCCCAGCAGCAATAGGATGCAGCAGAGATGAAAATGCTGCAAAAGGCAGCTCAGTGAGATAACACAAGACTGAGGTGAGCAGAGTAGTGACTGCAGTGAGTAGGGCAGCGCTTCCTACCTGTGCTAGTCACCAGCATGACAGCCAGGAATAATATTTTTGGGAAATGGCAAATTTGAATTTCAAAATGTTAGATCATCTCTATATGTCAGTACTGGTATGGCTGTGTAGACGCTTGTTGCCCAATAAAAATGATAACTTTTTTGAAGAGCTCTTGAGGTGCCAGTCATGAGAAATCTAACAAAGAAGCCATAGGATGTTAGAATGGTGCACTGGGGCTGTGTAAATGCAGTTGGACAAAGCAGATCAAGTCTGATTTGCTTTTAGCTTCTACACTAAGCGACTCAAGACTGGTGGATCTGATCTGTACCAAAAAGACATCATTATTATTGGGGGACAAGTGTCTATACAGCCATACCTTTACATCCATATGTAAAAATGTGCCCAATGTCTCCTTAAGTTTCTTATTGTCTTGTGAATCTGATAGTAGACTGCATTTTGTGAAGTTAGAAGTCGATAATCTGTGAATGGCAAAAATAGGGCAATAACGACTGCCTTGCTTTATTAGTCTCTGTTCACACTGTTCCATAATGAATCTACTTTCAGACAGATCTTTCTCGCAACTGATACAAACAAATCCCGAAGGATTTTATTGACTTTTCCAATACTAATGAAAACAATTTTAAGAATATCATCACTATTGGGAAATTTCTTGATGTTTCTCTAAATTATACCCATAGATTCACCAAAATCCTAATTAAAGTGTTATTTTGAAAATTCGAATGATTGATTTTATATCTTAAAGCTATCTGTCACTTTGTGAAGTGCTGTTGAAAATGTTAGATGCTATAAAAATAAAATTATTATTTCTTAAAAATTGTGGATAACATTTTCATGCATCTAAGGCAATGGATTTAATAATTAACTTCATTTTGTTGATATACTATTTGATTAGTTGAGTTAGTTTTAATCATATGCATAAACAAATGCTAAATCTATGCACACCTGCTAGAGTAATACATTTATTTTCCTTTTTTACTGATGCAATCAACATTTGAGCCCGACCTGATCTTTCACTTAGTAGCAGACATCCACACCATTAATATAATTATCAGTATTTATTTTCCCACTCGCAAGTACGCAGATATCTGAGTTAATAAATTCTGAATCCATAAAATGCACTTAGACGTGTTATTAGCATAATTTACTGCTATGCTAGTTAAACGCATCCTGGTTATTTTTATATAAATGCCACCAACAAGCTTTCCATCCTCTTAGCAGCGACAAATTGCAAATCTTTTGGTTGCATTTCTAGTCCCCAGGCTTTTTAGGGCAATATTTTTTTTAACTTGTGCCAAGTTAAGAAGGGAAGCAAAAAAGCTTTCTGAAATTCAGTACATTCTTATGTATTTACACATGCTTTGATAAGCAATTACAATTATTCATTGAATTGAATGTATCACTTATATTATTTTGCAAAAAGGTTTTTTTCTTCTGTTTTTATGTTATGATTTGTGGAATTTGCAATTATTTTCTACACAACATGGGATCTACCATCTTGTCTGAGCTTCTGTTAACAGCATTTAGAAATATGTATCACATTAGCCACTTGGACCATAGGTTGCAATAGACAGGATCTGTCTCACTGACTTCTAGTTTTCTAATCATGCTTTATGACATGTGCAAAGGTCATTGTGCCGGGGACACGGTGGGTTGTAACTAGGAATGGAACAATTTATACGAGTGGAATTGAATTCTACTCAAGTCTGACAAAAGTCAACGTTCTGGCGAATACAATTTTTTTTTTCATTCGCTACAACCACTAATCTTGCTGAACTATAGATAGCTGGTAAAAGTAAAAAAAAAAAACATACTTACTTCACCGCTCCATCACACCCTCTGCTTCTTGCCCTCTGACTGGTCCTCCGCTCCTCCGTCGTGTCTTTGGTCCTGTTCAGTCTTCATACACGTTGACACGGTGTGCAATTTGACATACAACATAAATCACTTCTATCTTCCAAATAAGCAGACCGTTCTCTGTAGTCTAACATGTTTATTGGTTAACAGGTATAGAACATGAGGTTAAACTATAAGAATACAAACAACATAGGTAAGTATTGGGCAAATAATCACACAGCTGACACTTTACAATTAACAGGAAAGTATACAGTGTGATGCAAACTTGAACATGGAAATACACAGAGCTCTAATAATCACATCTCCTTTGTACTGGATCCTATACAGTTAATCACATTTCTGTACAATACTGTATTGCAAAAACAGAGATATTAATCTTACCAGATATGCTTTAGCAGGATAGCAAACTCAAGTTGGAGCAGTTACAGGAGGGCAAATAAGCATGTTGTCCCAGGAAGCACACAGATGAAAATGGAGCTGCTTCTTCCCAGCATACCTTGCTTTAATCCCACAATGCAAAACTCTATTTGCTGCTAAACACACAGGTTATAAATTCAGCCACCACTAGATAATGCTGTAACACAACAAACCAGCACATAAATGGGAACATATTGCCCTCTGTTCAGATGGGCAGAACAGCCCCAGTGTTCATTGTAAGTCAAGGCTTCCAGCCACAAACAGGCTTTGGAGTTCACTGCACAGGGCCTGCTTAAAGCCAGAAGTCCTGACTTCAACACACCGGGCCATGACTTCTGGCCGTAAGCCCTAGAGGACACTGTGTATACATAGTTAACTCTGAGGCTCTCTTGATATGTGAAGCCCAGGCCTAGAGTGAGACTGAGCCAGAGGTGCGATGCAACAGAGGAGCAGAGGACCAGACAATGGAAAAACATACAATAAAAACCACTGGGTACTGAGCTGCACCGAAGACTAGTTGGACAGGCGGATCTCAGGCAGCTTCTCCCAGCCCACTGCCTTTGATTGACAGATTTCTCCCTGTGTGCATGTATAGGGAGAATTCTTTCACTCCAGGAGAAATCACTGGAGACCTGCCTGTCTCCTGTGCGAATTGGTCCACAGCGACTTTTAAAGTATGCCTTTCTCTAAAACGCTGCAGGCAATGTGTTTCTGCTGTCAGGTTGACTTTATCCCCTTAGGACCAAGGTCACCTTCCCATTTACTGTGGGCTCCGGTGATAAGCTGATGAGCATGATTGAGCTGGAAGCGCATCACAAACCCCACCATCAGTGCCCGTGTCACATGACAACGAGTCAACGATGGGTTGGCTTGACAATCCGGGGATGCAGGAGACTCCTGTGGTTGTCATTGCCAGATATCCATGAGCATCACTGTTGTGAATG
>VIAB01020582.1:11699-23280 GCA_009801035.1 Oophaga pumilio | reverse complement strand
GGTGGGGTTGTAACACAGGATTACAGCGCTGCAAGACTGCTAATATTTTTGCATTGACATCTGAATGCTTCTGTGGTTGGAAGGCTATTACTGTGATTCAAACTGTGTGCCTCACTGCTGTGTTGGGGAAAACCACTGTCACGATTGTCTTCCAGCATGTTTTGATACTGCAGAATGGGAGTGTCCCTTTCCGGGGGGAAGCAACAGGAAAAATTTACTTTTGTATTGTGGATAGAAGACACTGGCAACCCAGTAGTCAGCACTATTTGGAATCATAACTATAAGGGTAACAATCATGTTGCAGATAGTGCTGCAAGAAGGCGCTCATGGGTCAGTCTCTTTCATGAGGTCAAATTGCACAGTGTATTGGTAGTGGTATAACACTCAAGCTTTCTTCCTCCATCCCCTCCTGACAGCCACGGACAACATAGAGGGAATTATTATCGTCTTCATCTCCTATCGCGCGTCTATCACTTCTTCCTTCTTGTCCTTTTCATTGTCCTTCTCCATTTGTTCCTCCAACGGCAAACATCTGTGAGACGACAGATATGAACTTATATATATTGTTAACCCTACAGGTATCCTCCTCTGCTTCCTCCTCTTCCCCCAGGACCACCACCACCACCTGCTCACCAACTTTATTTAAAGTGGGCTCCAGCATGTAGATGACAGTAATAGGGATGCTGATAATGGCATCATCACCAATAACCATCATAGTAGCCATTAAGAAAACATACAGAAGGGTGCCAGAGGTCCTTCATCTGTATCCAGTACGCAAGTGTGAATTGTACCATGTCCGTTGTGCCAAGCTATGAAAAATTTCATCCTGCACCAGGTCTCAGTGCTGCTGCCACAGTTGCTGCAATATGTACAATGTTTAATTCCACTGTGTGGTCATATCGCATATCAACCGGTTAACCGGTAGTCCAAAAGATCTCTATACCAATGGTGGTTTCTGCAGCAGCGCATCCAGGCTGGGACAGTGGCAGAGGAATTGTTGTACCATCTGGTTGAGAATGCGAGCCATGCAAGCATGTGTGTAAAGTTGGCCCGGCGTAGGGCCGCCACCAGGTTTGCACCGTTATCGCACACTGCCTTCCCTGGCTCCAGGTTGAGTGTAGACAGCCATAGCTCAAACTCGGCATTGCTAGCTGTCCACAACTGTTGATCTGTATGACTGTGATCTCCAAGGCATATTATTGTAAACACTGCCTGATTACGGTGAGTCCGGGATTCTCTCTGCAGTGTTGGAATGTGTGTTTAATTAAGGCAAAGATTGAGGGCACAGGTGGATGCCCTAGAGGAGGTGGAGGAAGCAGAAACACTGCAAGAACTGTTACATACAGAGGTTTGTTCCTCAAGACCTGGGGACTCTAAGACTTGGTGTCTAGTGACACTTTTGTGTCTACTGCTTTAGTTCTCCATCCCCTGGTGTGTACTAGTTTAGTTCTCCAACCCAAACTGTTTAGTAGTTTAGTTCTCCAATCCCTGTTTTCTATTAGTTTAGTTTTCCATGTTCTGGTGTTAATTTGTTTAGTTCTGCAATCATAGCTGTTTAGTAGTTTAGTTCTCCAACCCCTGTGGTCTATTAGTTTAGTTATTCATCGTATGGTGTGTAGTGGTTTAGTGTTACAACCTTAGCTGTTTAGTAGTTTAGTTCTCCAACCCCTGTTGTCTAGTAGTTTAGTTATCCATCTTATGGTGTGTAGTGGTTTATTTCTCCATCCCCAAGCGCCCTGTAAGCCTTTGGGATTGCAAGACTTGTGGAGCAGCCCCTTCCCCGACTATCCCTACAGCCAACAGAGTCACCCAGTGCCCAGTCATCTAGATGTAACTCCCCTGTCCATGCTTGCTCATCCAGGTGCCATTGTTGAAATGAACCCTAACAGATTTTTCAGAAAACAGGTGATGTTGTCTGTGACTTGTTGCTGTAGCACAGGCACATCTTTCTTAGACAAGTAATGGTGACTGGGCAACTGGTACTGGGGGGAATGCGACAGCCCTCAGTTTTCGGAAACCGTCTGTATCCATAAGGCTGAAAGGCTGCATTTCCATTGCCAACAGATTGGAGTGAACATGCAATAATCACAGAGATCACAGGCCATGAGTCATACAGAAACAAGCGCTGTGATCTTTATATCAAATAGCCTGGCCCCTATCATCCAGACAATGACACGATTGGGCAACGAATCATCCGAGGAGGCCAAAGGCTGCTCACAATAATTAGTTCTCAGGTAAGTAATAGTGAGCAAACGCTCATCCACGTCCAGATTACAACACATGGAATATGCGTATATCCCGTCGCACGATCACTGCTAATTCCACAATAACCCTACACTCCTCGCTGCCAACAACAATCCTGTTTTTAACCCAATAAATAAATACAGGCCAATTGGACACCATTCTTCTTTTGATGTTCACACCATCAGGGTGTTCTATCCCCTCTTCCTCATAGTAGCTGTCATATACCGGCCCCCAGGCTCACCCACCCACTTTCTTGACCACTTTTATGCGTTGCTGTCACACTTCATGTCCTCAGAATTGACAACCCTTATCCTGGGAGACTTCAACAGCTCCACCTCCACAACTGCATCCCAGCTTCTATCTCTAGCCAATTCTCGTGGCCGTTCACAACTTTAAAACTCTGAGACAAACAAAGACGGTAACACCCCTGATCTGGACTTTGTCCAGTTCAGTTCAATCTGCTACCTAGATGGCTCACCTCTTACCCTTTGTCCACCATGAAATTAGGAGTATAACCACAACTTAGACATTTTTATTTGCTCCCTAAAAAGCCTGTTTAGGGCGGCTTATCATGTTCCCTAATCAAAGTCCATTTTATATATATATAGCTTATTCTCTACTTCTCTGAACATAATTCGCCATCAAACTCAACCGTGCCCAAAAAGTTCATGCAGCATTTATCTACCCCCTATTTCCTCAAATGGTTGTACCATCATTGTAAATAAGCACCTGTAGTTGGTGTCTCCCCAACCTCATTGTAGATTGTAAGCTCTGAAGAGCAGGGTCGTCATTATTTTTGCTTTGTTTGATTATATTAAGCTTGGTAACTTTTGACTGTTTATATGACCTGCTGACTCATAAAGCTATGCGGAATGTGTTTGAGATATGTAAATAAAGGTTATTATTATTAGTAGATTGAAAATGGTGAAATTCAAGTTGTTAACTTTGCCATGTGCAGGAGTAAAGAATCTTTTACGTGCGCACAACTGCACAAATGAGGGTTTGCTGATGTGCTGACACAGGGTGGAGTAAGGTGAACACAACAAGCTGCTGAACTATGAGAAAGGTGCAGACAGCAATGTTATGGTGGATTGAGAAAAATGGGGTGTGGTTGGTATGTAACATCAGTCAAAAACAGCATGCATGTCCAATTCCATTTCAGCTGACGGGCTCTCAATCACCCCAAATATAGGGGGTAAACAAGTGGAGGTTCTTCGGCCGGAGACCTGTGTGACAACACTTGCCACGGTGAGGGAGGAGGAAGAATCAGAAGATGCGGTTGATGGGGTGGATGGTGGTTGGCGAGACCCTCTGGTCTGCATTTTAGCACAATGACATTCCCAGATCAACGCATGTTGATCGCGCATGTGCCAGGTCACGCATGTAGTACTGAAATTATTTCATTTTTTTACTCTACTAGGTTTTTTAGATTTTTGCAGGTCTGAAAAAAAGACCCAAGATAGCCAACTACAGAACCTCGAATGCTGCTGTTCACTGCCAGAGTTGGGCCTCAGGATGCATTGGTTAGTGTGGTTGCATAACTCTGTAGCTACGTAACCTACTCGTCTTCCTCCTCTTCCTCACTGCTGAGCTACTCAGCTGCATGCCTCTGGATTTACACCAAGTGTGATCTACTACCTCATTGTCATCCTTTATTTTCTCCCACTTCTCATACTCAGAGTCACTCTCCTCCTGAGAGTCACCCTCCTCCTCTTCCTGCCTTGACAGCACAGTACAGTCTTCAGGAACCTCAAATATCTGAGTCTCGTCACAAATGGATCACCTTCACCCAACAGGGTTAACGTCTGTTGATGAACGTTTGGTTTATGCTCGGACAAAACATCGTCCTGCCATGGATCAAAGTGAGAAAAAATTTGGCTATCGGTGCATTTGATTTCCTCCTCTTGACTCTGTGAATCTTTAGAGTACACTTCCCATGCCAATGGCATACAAGGTGTGAAGAGTCCCTCAGACTCAGCCATCTGTGGTTCCCAACAGTCAGTTGGACTATTGGAGATTTGTGATGTGGGGGAAAAAAGGGTAATTGGGTGCCACCACTGAGGACTGTACTGTGTGTGATGTTAAGGTGAAGGAAGAGAAACAGAGGCCACTTGATGCAGCGCTTGCCATCTACTGGAGTACATGTTATTTCTGGCCCTCATCTACAAATCATACCGTTGTACGGCTGCCAAAGAAAGGGAGCGGAGTTGCCCGTCCAGTAACAGAAGTTGTAAAAATGCTGTGCAAATTCTGACTGCAGCAAAACAAACAGACTTCTCATCCCTCATATCATACCTGTCTCAAAACCCTAAACAGCAATTCAGTACTTTCAATTCTTTCCTGCATCCACCAGTTCCCCCTCCCTCTCCTCTCATCTAAGCTGAATACTTTGCCTCACCACCTGTGAACTTGACACAATAACGTCCCACCTTATTCCAAACTTTACCAAAGTCTTCATCACAAGCCTAACCCACCTCTTCAACCAGTCACTAAGAACTGGTGTCTTCCATCCTGATTGACACATATCTCGATCACATCCATCCTCAAAAAGCCCACCCTTGACCCATCCTCGGTGTCTACCTCTCACCCCATAACATTTCTCCCCCTATGCCTCCAAACTACTGGAACAACACATCCATTTTGAACTGACCTCTCACCTCTCCTCTTGCTCCCTCTTTGACAGCTTACAGTCTGACTTCAGACCACACCATTCCACTGAAACTCACCTGACTAAAGTCACCAATGACATACTAACCGCCAAATGAAAGCGACGAGAGTTTGTCCTCCTCCTTCTCCTGGACCTGGCATCTGTCTTTGACACAGTGGACCATTCCCTCTTACTACAGACTTTCTGATCTGTTGACATTACAGTCTTGGCCCTTTGGATCTCCTCGAACCTAACAGACAGGACATTCAGTGTCTCTCACTTACATACCACCTCCTCATCTCTCCCTCATGTGTCGGTGTCAACCAAGGTTTAATTGTAGAACTAGGAACTATGCTTAGAGGGCGTACACGCGCACTCCCTCTCTCTTAAATGGACCGCCCACATCAGCCTATGGTATTCCCAATCTTTAGCTGGGTGACACCTTCTATTTAAGGATTCTCCTCTAATATGGAGGTGCCTGAGCTACGTTGTTCATTTGCATGCTTGCTAGGTGTCAGGTTCCCCAGGTCGTACCTGTCTGTGCTCTTCTGTCCATCAGCCAGTCCAGATCGCACCTGCCAGTGCCCATCTTTCTAACACCCGGTTCAGCCCGACCTGCCAGTGCTTTCCTGTTCCTCAGCTGGTCCCATATACACCCGTAATTCCAGAGACCCTACAGTGCCTGCCTGCATTTTTCATCCCTCCTTTGGGCCATAGCAGCTTACCCGCTGTAGGGAGTCAGCTGCCACTTTCTGTACCTCAGCCAAGGAGTAGCACCTGGTGCCACCTCTTTGTACCTCTTTAGATCGTAGTTTTCACCTGCTGCCACTTGTCCAAGTAGGGATTTGTTAGACCACCTAGTTACACCCCTTCAAGGCTTTCAGAGGGATACTGAACAGTGTTTCCACCACCTTGCCCGTTACAGTTTACATCTGCTGGGTTAGCTGTAAAGGAAGAGGTGTCGTTCCCCGCTATACTAATTCTACTTTATTGCAATTGATGCCACTTTGTTGGTGTCTGCCACTAATTTTTGAAAATGTGTAGACTCCTGGTTGGGTCTCCTTCTTGCGTGTTGCCTGTAGCAGTAGGTCTGCAAGACCGTCAGGCATCCACTTGCTTGGAGTCAACTACCCGTGTTACTATCCTAAGATTTTTCTGACAATAGTAGTCTACGAAATTTATATGATATTTTTGCCACCTGAGTGCGGCTGAGCATGAAAGCAGGGTGAGCTGTTGCATGTGGTATTAGGGTTCCCAGCACAGGAGGCCTACACCGACCTACCTCGTCGTACTGTGACGTTCAATTGAAAGCTGTAAATGCTATCCCAGACCCCGATACCTAATGCATGATTTTGAAAGCTAATTTTGCAACATATTGTGTATTGCAAACGTAAAGGGAATTTGTCAGCAGATTTTTGCTACCTCATCTGAAAGCAGCATAATTAAAAGAAAGAGACCCTGACTCCAGCGATGTGTCACTCAGTGTACTGGTTTTAGCAGTTGTCACATAATCAGAGTTTTGTAGCAGAGTTCTTACTAATTTTTACATACATCATTCACTATAAAGGAGTTCTAGAATTTATTATACAGGTTGTTTCTATTAGAATGATCCCAAATATGTGTATATAATTAACATTTTGAGACTTATATGTAATAAAATGTACATATTGTTATCAGATTCAGCAGTGGCCAGATGTAAACAGCACAGCTCCATACATTGTATAGTGGCCATCTCCGTGTATTATCCAGCTCCTATTCACTTAAATAGGAGCTGGTCTGCATTGCCAAAGAACAGCCATTGCACAATATCTGGCACTTTGCTTTTCTGGTTCTATATACTGTTCATATTCAACTTATTCAGCTGGAGCTGATAAGAGGAGATTGGTGTTTGTGCCTGGTGACAGACTCTCACTTATCTGATATTGTTGACCCATCCTACAAAATTGGTCATCAACATAACCAGTCCAGGACAACCCCTTTAAGGCATAAAAAAGTGTTCCCAATAAATGGGTATATGATTAGACATTTCTGGGACCCTGGACTGTCTGTCCATACATGGAAAGTATGAAGTCCAAGTCACAAGAATTGCACAGCTCCTGCACAAATTTCTTCTCTCACCATCTCAGGACCCAATGTTACAAAAGCTAGAGCTTTTTCTTTTGCCTATTCACTGCACGTAAACCAGCTTTTTCTTTTTCTCTCTAACTGTCCGCATTAGAGGCTGGTCGTACTGATGTGCTACAATGGATATACAAAGTCTACACACACCTGCTATAATGCCAGGTTTTTATGTAAAAAAAAATCGTTCAAAACAAAGAAGAATCCTTTCAGATTTTTTTCCACTTTTAATGTCAACCATAATCTGAACAAATATATTGAGAAATAAACTGAAATCCTTTTAAAGGGCAAAAATGAAATCAGCAAAACTAAACTAATGTGATTGCATAAGTGTGAACATCCTTAGTGATGTGGTTGTGTTCAGAATTAGTCAATCATATTTAAACTAATGTTAAAAATTAATCAGTACCTTACTGCCATCATTTAAAGTGATTCTGATTAACTCCAAATAAAGCTTGGCTATTCTACTAAGATTTTTCTGACATTTTCTTGATTGCATTTTACAGAAAAAGCCATGGTCTGAAAGCAGTTTACAACACAGTAAAAGGACCTATATCATTGTTGAAAGTTATCAATCAGGAGACGAGTACAGAAAAAATGCAAGACATTAGATATACCATGGAACATTGTGAAAATAGTCATCCATAGGTGGCATACATTTGTCACAGCTGTGACAATACCTAAAACTTAACGTCGCTCAAGAACAGATGACATGATGAAAAGAAAAGAAGAAAATTGGTCTGGGAAGCTGACAAGATGCCTACAGGAATTCAAGGACCTTCAGGAATTTCTCCCAAGTACTGGTTGCGTATTGCATGTGACAACAGTCTCCTATATTCTTCATATATATGGCCTGTGGGGAAGGGTGGAAGACAGAAGTTTTTTCTTACAAAAAACACCTCCAAGACCAGCTATGTTTTACCAAATCCTACATCAAATATACAAAAACATGTGGAAAATCATGTTTTGATATGATCAGACTAAACTTGAACTTAATTCCAATGGATATCCTTGGCACAAAAGCAACATTGCGCTTAACTAAAAGAACACCATATCCACAAAGAAGCATGGTGGTGGCAGTATTGTGCTTTGGAGCAGTTTCTCGCTCACAGTAACTGGAACTTGAGTCAAGTTGGAGGAATTATGAATGGTTGCAAATATCAGTCTATTTTGCATCAAAACCTTCTGGACTCTACTAAAAAGCTGAAGATGAAGAGGAATTTCAAGCCTGACCATATCTTCAAAGCAATAAAAGAATGGTTTTGCCAGAAGAAGATCAAAGTTTTCGAATGGTCCACCCAGAGTCCAAATATGATCTGCGAGTTGCCCTAAAGAGGGCGCTGTACACAGGAGATGGCCTTGCAATCTAACAGAATTGGAGCACCACTGTAAGTAAGAGAGGACAAAGATAGCCAGTTATAGATGTGTCATGCTAATAGACTACTACCGAAAAAAACTGTATGCTGTCATAAATCAAAAGGGTACGTTAACAAAGTTTTAGTCAATGCAACCTCAATGTTAGTTCTTTATTTTTCCTTTGCCATTGAAAGCATTTAAGTTTGTTTTTAACCCCTTAGTGACAGAGCCAATCTTGTACTTAATGACCAAGCCAATTTTTACAATTCTGACCACTGTCACTTTATGAGGTTATAGATCTGGAAGGCTTCAACGTTTCCCACTGATTCTGAGATTGTTTTGTGACATATTGTACTTCATGGTAGTGGTAACATTTCTTCAATATAACTTGCGTTTATGAAAAAAACAGAAATTTGGCAAAAATTTTTTAAAATTTTGCAATTTTCAAATTTTTATTTTTGCACCCTTAAATCAGACAGTGGTGTCACACATAATAGTTAATAAATAACATTTCCCACATGTTAACTTTACATCAGCACAATTTTTGGAAACAATTTTTTCTGTTAGGACGTTATAAGAGTTAAAAGCCTGCCATCTAGATGTAGCAGAGCTAGACCTGTCATAGGACAAATGGATTAGCAGCATCACTGCAGAAAAAAGAGGAATATTATTGTTTTTAACTCTTTTGCAGATAACAATGGCATCGTTGGAATGTGCAAAGCTGTAAGTATGGTTTAATTAAGATTTATTAAACTAGTCTGTGTCATTCTTTCAATTAAAGGACTTTATTTCTATCACCCCACTTGCCACCACTACAGGGCAAGAGGGAATAGTGAGGATAAGTGCCAGAATTGGCACATCTTAGACAGGCGCCTTTTCTGGGGCGGCTGAGAGCTGATGTTTTCAGGCTGGAGGCCAGTATCAATAACTGCTTTGCAGGCGATTAATTATAGGGATACTTTTCGGCATCAGGCGATGGCTGGATTTGAACCTGGATCAGAGGCATCAGTGGTCCTCCATCCAGGTCTCAGGTGGGGCAGATGCTGCTTAGCTTCACTGTCAATCCCAACACCTAGCCAGTACAAGAGAGTACAAGCTGTCTCCAGGATTTTAGTTAATAGTAGCCTTAAGCATAGGTTACAGAAGGAGACAGAGCTGTTATAGCCTAAGTCCAGAAATAAATACAAGAAGTGTGGGGCAGAAGCCCCTGCCAGCTTACCAACCGACCACCGGAGCTCGGAATCAGAAATCCGGACCAAGACGTGCAGCAGCAGACGAAAGAGCGAAGAGGATTCCAGCTTCCATGAAAAATATGTGATTCTTTATTATAATCCAGGAATAAAATATTCACAAAACGGTGTCCTCCATATTGCAACAAGCAGGAGGTATGCACTAACAGCCAAACAGCAACGCGTTTCGACCTCAAAAGGTCTTTGTCAAAGCTGCAGAATAATTAGTAGCCTACATATTTAAGGCTAATATGAACCAATGGGTGAACCCCCAGATTGTCATGTGTTTTTTTATCCTTCAGTTAACTCTTGAATGTTCATGGAGACATTTGATTAAACCACATGATCACAAACTGTCAGAGTCACCCATTGTGATTCTAAACATAGCATATGTGCCAGAAAATTTATACCACAAATAAGAAAAAAAAAAAATCAATAGTAAATTATAAAGAAAGAAAATATACACAAAATCAGAAAATGTATGAAATATAGCTTTCGCTCGAAACATTCAGATCTTTGGTTATTCTGTGGGCTGTCTGGCAGTGATCTGCTGAAGGAAGATTTCCAAGACGATCTACAGGCATCTCTCCTTTTTTACACAAAACATGGATTTAACATTTAATTCTGTTTGAGCTGCAAGATAAACACTAATGTTATGGTGCATTTAAATTAAAACAATCGAGTAATTGCTGAAGAACATATACAGGTTCATGACAAAAAAATCTCTACAAGTGGCCGTAATAGATCTCTGAATTAGTGCAATGCAAATGCAATCATCTATTCATCCATCAGAAAGGTGATTGAAAATCTACAAAATGTATCTCCAGATAGCATTAATACAAGTACGAGCTATTATTACTCTCGGTGCGCTATTTATTGCAGCGCTTATAGGACTCTGAAAGGGGTGTTTTATATGCGGCCAAAACTGCGATTGTCATTCTAACAATTTCAATCCTAATATCGCTAAAAGTATAAAAATAGCGATACGCTGGAAAAAGAGAATTTCCATTGCGGTTGTTCAGAGACATGCCCAAACTATAAGGTATATGGTAATATACAGATCAAAATCAGCTGCAGACTAATTAACAATATTTCTATATAATACAGCTGAAACAATTAAATTATCCAAATAAATTTTAAATATTATTGTATGATAAAACAGAGATAATTAAATTTTTCACATGAATTATAAATAATTTCATAAATACATATTGAAGTACTGTGTATCAAATTTATCGCAATGTAGGTACAATATTATCATGTTTTATTTTTTTAAAACAGTTCTAACAATAATGGTGCATAATTTTGTTTCTTTTATTTAAACCCTTAGGATATCTGGTATCCAGATTGAAAATCCAGAATGCCTCTCGGGTGAGGAGACGTCTTTTAGAGTCACCTGCTCGAGCAGAGCTTCGAATTTGTTCTATACCCATTACTTGCATTGTTTTTATATTTCTCTGATGACAATTAATAAAATGTTTCGAAGCCATAGATATGCTTTTGAAATCAATATTATGGTTTTCTATATCTCGAAGATGCTCAGTAATACGTATTTTTAATTTTCTTGTAGTGCAGCCCACATAGATTAGATTGCATTCGTGACATATTATAAGATACACTACATTCTCAGTATTACAATTGATTAATTGTTTTACCATATACGTTTGGGTTTTAATTGAGTCAGAAATTTTTTTTTGATTTTTTTGCTACCCCACAAGTCTTGCATTTCTGAGCTCCACACTTAAAAAATCCTATAGTTTTTAACCAGTTATAGTGAGTATTTTTTGAGGAAAAATAGCTTGGAGAAACTAGATCTCCTATTGTGGGTGCTCGTCTGGCTATGACATTCACTCCTGAACGAAAGAGCATGGATGACATCATCGGTGATGCGATTGACGAGATGGCTGGGAGCGGAGCTTAGCCCTTAAACAGCTTGTCTGTCTGCGGCGCGGCATGGTCAGATCATACTAAAATAGGCAGTGCTCAT
>VIAB01020581.1:29571-40300 GCA_009801035.1 Oophaga pumilio | reverse complement strand
GGAAGCACTGGCCGGGCAATCAGGCGCTGCCTAAGGGTATATCAGGCGCCTCTTCCATGTTGGAGGTGCCTGAATATAGTGTGTTTTTCCGTGCTGTGGATTCTTCCCATTCGTCCTATTTCCTTTCCGGTGTTCCTGTTCAGCCCTGTTCCTGCTCCGTCCCTGTTCGGTCCTGTCAGTCTGTCTTGTCCCTTGTCTCGTCTCGTCACTCTGCTTAGTCCTGTTCAGTCCTGGTCTGTCCTACCATCCCGCTTCGTCCTGTTCAGTCCCTGTCAGTCCCGTCGGTCTGCTCCGTCCTGTTCTGACCTGTCAGTCTGCCTTGTCCCCTGTCCTGTCTCGTCACCCTGCTTAGTCCTGTTCAATCCTAGTCTGTCCTACCATTCTGCTCCGTCCTGTCCAGTCCCTGTCAGTCCTGTCGGTCTGCTTTGTGCTGTCCGTACTGTCAGTCTTGTCCTGCTGCTCCGTTTGGGTCGTCCGTCCCACTCGTCTTGTCCGAGTACTTTCCCTGCAGTCCTTTGAGCCGTCCCTCCTGGTGCCAGCTGTTGCGGTGTCTGACTCCCTCGGGTTTGCCCCTAACAATCCCTGTATAGGGGTTGGTTCCATCTGGTCCGCTAACTCGAGGGAGCTTTGGTTCCGCGATCCAGAGGGTCCACTCTGTGGCGTCTTAGTCACCCCCTGACGTCACAGAATAACAGTATAATCAGGCCATGGACCCCGCTGGTGCCTCGGCTGCAACTCAGAACGAGTTGCTCTTTTTTACGGGAGAACCAGACGCGGATAATGTCCTTTATGAAATTCATGGACACCCGGCTGTTCGCCCTGCAGACCTTTGATCCAGGGAATGCCTCTCTGCTGGCCGGTCTCCAGCAGGAGCTCATCCAGCAGCGCAATACCCAGTCCCATATCCTTAGTTATATGGTGTCCATTGACGACTGACTACTTTCCCTCCAGTTGTCCGCAGCCACCTCTGTTCCACCTCGTGACCCTGCATTTCATCCCCCGCCACGTTTGGGGAAACCACCTAGGTATAGCGGAGATCTCAAATTGTGTAGGGGGTTTTTGAACCAGTGCCGCCTTCATTTTGAGATTCTGACTTAGCAATACCCTACCGATAGAGCCAAAGTGGCCTTTATTGTGTCTCATCTCGAGAGGAAGGCTTTAGCTTGGGTGAACACCCTGTGGGAGGGTGACGACCCTATTGTCTCCAGTATCCAAATTTTTTTGGATACCTTTCGTACGGTCTTTGACGAGCCCGGCCAGTTGGCTTCCACCACTGAGTCTCTTTTTAACCTCCAACAGGGAACTTTCTCGGTAGGCCAATATGCTATTCGCTTCCGTACTCTGTACTCAGAGTTAGGGTGGAATAATGAAGCTTTGGTAGGGGCCTTTTGGCGGGGGGCTTTCTAGTATGCTAAAGGATGAGCTTGCAGGTCGGGACACTCCCACTACTTTGGAGGACCTCATTTCTTTGGCCAAACGGATTGACTTGCAGCTCCAGGAACGCTCTTGTGAGATGGTTAGAGAGAAGAGACCCTTCAGGTCCCACAGGGTTCCTAGTCCACATCCAACCAGAGTGTCCAGTAATACCGCTCCTGAGCCGATGTAGGTAGATCGAGTAAAGTTGTCAGAGCAAACGTGGAGGGAGAGGCTTGCACAGGGTCTGTGTCTCTATTGTGGTGTAATTTCTCATTTTCTGCGTTCTTGCCCGGAGAGACCGGGAAACTCCTCTGCCTAGGCCAGGTAAGAGAGGCTCTCCTAGGTGTTTCTGATTCCTCTCTACCCCTCAATATCTCAGCTTTAATTGTCCTAGGTCGGGAGCGCAGACCTGTGGAGTCTTATGTGGACTCGGGTTCGGCGGGCAACTTCATTTGGCTTGATGATGTGGACAAGTTTCAGATTCTGGTGGTTCCGCTAGAAAATCCGCTCCTGATTGCCTCTGTGGATGGTAAACTGCTTCCAGTGCCTGTCACAATGGTGACCGCAGAGCTCGATATACAAATAGGAGCCTTACATCGTGAGAAGATAGCTTTTTAAGTCTTGCCTAACCTTTCTCACACCCTACTTCTTGGACTACCCTGGCTCCGGTTGCACGAGCCAGTCCTTGACTGGTGCTCCGGAGAGGTTTTGCATTGGGGTCACTCCTGCCATGAACGATGTTTGCTGTCTGTTACTCAATCCGGTCCTTTACGAGCATCCACCCATCTTCCTGGATTACCCGAGGCTTATCATTCGTTTACGGATGTCTTCGATGAAAAGGAGGCGGAGATTCTTCATCCACATCAGGCCTATGATTGTCCAATCGAGCTTATTCCTGGAACCACCCCTCCCAGGGGAAGAACTTATCCTCTGTTTCAAGCGTAAACCTCAGCGATGTCTGAATACATCCAGAAGAATTTGGCCAAGGGCTTTATTCGGAAGTCCTCTTCTCCTGCGGGGGCAGGTTTTTCCTTTGTTCGGAAGTAAGATGGATCCCTCCGGCCATGCATTGACTACCGAGGCCTGAATAACATCACGGTCAAGCACAAGTACCCTCTTTCGCTCATTCCTGAACTTTTTGATCGCCTAAGGGGGGCCGGGATCTTTACCAAACTAGACCTACGGGGTGCTTATAATTTAGTCCGTATCCGTGCCGGAGACGAGTGGAAAACCGCCTTTAATACCTGGGATGACCATTACGAATATTTGGTCATGCCCTTTGGACTCAGCAATGATCCGGCGGTGTTCCAGGAATTTGTTGACGAAGTCTTTCGGGATCTTCTGTACTCCTGTGTCATGGTTTATTTAGATGACATCCTCATCTTCTCTTCTGATCTACCCTCCCACAGGAGAAGTGTTCGGCTGGTGCTGCAATGCCTATGGGAGAATAGTCTCTATGCTAAGATCGAGAAATGTCTGTTTTACCAAACTTCGCTGCCCTTCTTGGGGTATGTAATTATGGACTTGGGACTGAGGATGGACCCTGAAAAATTGTCCGCTGTGCTCAAATGGCCTCATCCAGTAGGTGTTAAAGCCATTCGGCGGTTCCTTTGCTTCGCAAATTATTACAGGCAATTTGCTAGTCATTTCTCTTCAGTGACCAAGCCTATCTCTGCTCTCACCCGGAAGGTAGCCAAACCGAATATCTGGCCTCCGGAGGCCGAGGATGCCTTTCAAACTCTGAAGAAGGCCTTCGCATCTGCCCCAGTCCTGCACCGACCCGGTGGCCAGCAGACCCTTCTCCCTTGAGGTGGACGCCTCCTCCACGGAAGCTGGGGTGATACTTTCCCAGAAGACATCTTCAGGGCGACTGGTTCCATGTGCATTCTTCTCTAAATCGTTCTCTCCTATGGAGTGCAACTACTTGATTGGGGATCAAGACTTGCTAGCTATTAAGATGGCGCTTCGATCCTGCCAAGATCATCACAGTGGCTCCTGTTCAGCTAATTACTCCTCCGCCAGGCAAGACCTTCGTTCCTCTCCGAGGTTGAGTGAAGGTGATGCGTTGGGGGCACTCTTTCAAGATTGCAGGACTTGTCGGGGCTAAAAAGACCCTCGCTCTCCTTTCCCGTTATTACTGGTGGCCGAACCTCCGCCAAGATGTGATGTATTTCGTGGCCTCCTGCACGACCTGTGCTAAGAACAAGGTTCCTAGGCTGTTACCTCCCGGTCTTCTACATCCATTGCCAATTCCTGCGGTTCCTTGGCAGCACATTGCCATGGATTTTATCACCGACTTGCCTCGTTTCTCAAGGTGTACGACTATCCTAGTGGTGGTAGATCGTTTTTCTAAAATGGCTCATTTCGTTCCTCTGCCCGGGCTGCCTTCGGCATCTGAGTTGGCCAAGATTTTCATCCAACAAATTTTCAGACTGCATGGGCTCCCTCAGCAAATTGTATCTGACCGTGGAGTCCAATTTACTTCCCAGTTCTGGAGAGCACTCTGTTAGCTCATGGGCGTATCTTTGGATTTTTCTTCTGCATACCATCCACAGAGCAACGGGCAAGTGGAACGAGTAAACCAGGTTTTGACATCATACCTGCACCACTTTTCTAATGCTCATCAAAACGATTGGGTTTCTCTGCTTCCCTGTTCAGAGTTCGCCCATAACAACTATCCCAGTGAGTCCACTACCAAGTTACAGTTTTTTGTGGTCTTCGGTCAGAATCCTGGCAAACCTCTCCTCATGACTACAACCTCGGGCGTGCCCGCAGCGGATACCGTCTCCACGGAGTTCTCTGAAATTTGGAAAGAGACCAAAGAGGCCCTTGAAAGGGCTGGTGCTCGGATTACACGACATGCGGATTAAAGGCGGAGGGATCTCCCACCATATCGACCTGGCGACAAAGTCTGGCTTTCAACCAAGCATATCCGGCTGAAAATTCCATCATACAAGCTAGGTCCTCGGTACATTGGTCCCTTTGCAATCCTTAATCGCATCAAAAACGTGGCCTATAAATTGAGGTTGCCCGCTTCGCTTCGGGTCCCTAACGTCTTCCATGTCTCGCTCCTAAAAACCCGTCATCCTTAATCGGTACCACTCTGTTCCACTTGATGCCCCTCAGTCTATGGGAGCCGATGATATTTTTGAGGTAAAAGATATTCTTGCCATGAAGAGGGTCAGGGGAAGAACCTTCTTCCTTATTGATTGGAAAGGGTTTGGTCCTGAAGAAAGGTCCTGGGAGCATCGAGAAAACATCAATGCTCCACATATTCTGGGGAGATTCTTGGCCAACCTCAGGAGGGAGAGACGTAAGGAGGGGGGTACTGTCATGACGGCGCCCGTCATGTCCGCTGCTGCCGGGTATGTCCCACACCCCTCTGCTCACCGGGCTGCTCCTCAGTCCTGTCACTCGGGGGGGTCCCGGCGTTGTTCTTTCTCGCTGCCTGCCGGCTGGCACTGCCCCTGCGCACGTTCTCTGGCGTGGCCGCCCGCCTCTTTAACCCTGCAGCACCTGACCCGGAAGCACTGGCCGGCAATCAGGTGCTGCCTCAGCTCAATTATTGCATCAATGTGGTGTGGCATGGAGGCCATCAGCCTGTGGCTCTGCTGAGGTGTTATGGAAATCCAGGTTGCTTAGATAGCAGCATTCAGCCCATCCGCATTGTTGGGTCTGGCGTCTCTCATCTTCTTCTTGACAATACCCCATAGATTCTCTTTGGGGTTAAGGACAGACGAGTTTGCTCGTCAATCAAACACAGTGATACTGTTTGTAAACCAGGTATTGGTACTTTTGGCAGTGTGGACAGGTACCAAGTCCTGCTGGAGAATGAAATTTCCATCTCCAATAAGCTTGTCGGCAGAGGTAAGCATGAAGTGCTCTAAAATTTCCTGGTAGATGGCTGCGCTGGCTTTGGTCTTGATAAAACAGAGTGGACCTACACCAGCATATGACATTGCCCCCGAAACCATCATTAATTGTGGATACTTCATACTAGACATTGGAAATCAAGGTCCCAGAGTCTGGAGGAAGAGTGGAGAGACAGACGATTCAAGCTGCTTGACATCTAGTGTGACGTTTCCACTATCAGTGATGGTTTGGGGAGCCATGTCATCAGGTGCTGTAGGCACACTGTGTTTTATCAAGACCAAAGTCAGGTCAACCATCTACCAGGAATTGTTAGAACACTTCATGCTCCCTCTGCCGACAAGCTTTTTGGAGATGGAAATTTTATTCTCCAGTGTGAGCACTTGTAGAACTCCTATAGTAAACCCGCTGGGCTGGAACAACGGTCCTCCCCAGGGCGAGCTGACCAGGTAAACCACCCCCTATACAGGGAGCGTATGGGGCAGGCCCAAGGGAGACTATCGCCGCGACAGCTGGTACCCAGGGAAGGACAATAGGAGACCCAAGCGTGAGAAGGGAAGGTTAAACAAAGATGGGCAAGACCGGGACAACGACAAGGGTGAGACACTGGCAGGAGGGCACGGCGGAAACACAGGCAAGGGTGAGACACTGGCAGGAAGGCATGGCTGAGACACAGGCAGGAATGAGACACTGGCAGGAAGGGTACCGCTGAGAGACAGACAGGAATGAGACACTGGCAGGGAGGGTACCGCTGAGGCACAGGCAAGAATGAGACACTGGCAGGAAGGGTACCGCTGAGGCACAGACAGGAATGAGACACTGGCAGGAAAGGATACCGCTGAGACACAGGAATGAGACACTGGCTGGAAAGGGTACCGCTGAGACACAGGCAGGAAGACACGGTGGAACCACAGGGAGGGAGGCACTACAAGAGAAAACAGAGAGGGACCTGAATTACAAGGAAAGCACAATTGATCATCAGGCAAGGCTCGGAGGAAGAGGCTTTCCTGATATGCAGAGCGCGACACGGGACTTCCGGGTCAGAGTACTCCAGGGTCATAGAGAGGACAGAAGGAGCAGTGAATTACACAGAAGGGAAAGTGCGCGTGCACTGCTGAGAGGCGCGCACGCGCACCCGACGAGAACCAGGGGCCGACTGCAAACACTGAAGACAGGACGCTCGGGGAGCGTGCCGGGATGCCGCGGACCGGTAAGTATACCGGTGCTCAGGAGACAGCGGCGTGACTTTACCCCCCTCTCCACACCCCCTCCTCCTAAGGCTGGAGAGAAATTTTGCCAAGATTCAAGGAGCCTGGATATTCTCCAGAGGCTCCCAAGATCTCTCCTCAGGACCAAAGTTCTTCCAATCGATTAAAAAGAAGGTTCTCCCTCAAACCTTTTTCATAGCAAGAATGTCTTTAACCTCAAAGACATCTGTTGCGGAAACAGGCTGGGGTGAATGACCAGTGGAGGCATGAAACTGATTAAGAACAACTGGTTTTCGGAGAGACACATGGAAGGAATTGGGGATGCGAAGCCAAGCGGGTAGCCTCAATTTGTAGGCGACATTATTAATGCGAACAAGGACCTCGAAAGGTCCGATGTACCTGCTTAGTCCTGTTCAGTCCTAGTCTGTCCTACCATCCCGCTCCGTCCTGTCCAGTCCCTGTCAGTCCCTATCCTCTAAGGCGAATGAACTTAGAGGATAACCACACCTTATCACCCAGATGGTACAGAGGAGAATCCAGGCGCCTTTTGTCCGCATGTCTCTTAATTTTGTCACCTGCCTTTCAAGTGCGGTCTTGGTCTCCTGCCAGACTCTGGAGAACTCCTCAGACAGAAGATCAGCCGCCGGCACACCCGAGACAGGAGGTACAGGCAAAGGCACGCCAGGATGTTGATCGTAGACAACAAAGAAAGGTGACTTTGAAGAGGATTCACTGGTGTGATTGTTGTAAGCAAATTCTGCCCAAGGAAGCAAGCTGGACCAGTGATTTTGATGGACGTTAGAAAAATGACGGAGATAGGTTACCAGGATTTGATTCGTACGCTCCACTTGACCATTGGTCTGAGGATGGTAGGCAGAAGAAAAGTCTAGCGTAGCGTTCATAAGCTTGCATATGGCTCTCCATATTCGGGAGGTGAACTGGACCCCTCTGTCAAAAACTATATGTTGAAGAAAGCCATGGATCCGAAAAATATAGTTGATGAAGACTTTGGCCAACTCAGATGCAGAGGGCAACCCCGGCAAAGAGATGAAATGCGCCATCTTGGAGAATCGATCTACAACCACGAAGATAACTGTGCAGCCAGAGGACAGAGGAAGACTGGTAATAAAGTCCATTGCAATGTGCTGCCAAGGAGCCAAAGGAACTGGAAGTGGGTGTAGGAGACCAGCTAGTAGCTTCCTAGGAACCTTGTTCTTAGCCCAAGACAGACAGGAGGCTATAAAACTTCGAATATCTTGGCGCATGGTGGGCCACCAATAATAGTGAGACACAAGAATGAGAGTCTTTTTAAGGCCGGCATGGCCTGCAAGTTTGGAGGCATGTCCCCAATATAAGACTAACCTCCTATTGTTCACTGGAACGAAAGTCTTACCCAGAGGTAGAGAAGATAGACTGACAGGAACTACCGTGATAACCTTGGAAGGGTCCAAGATGTGCGTGGGTTCCTCTTCGGAATTGGCAGCTAGAAAGGACCTGGACAAAGCGTCAGCCTTAAGGTACTTCTCACCAGGATGGAAATGGAGTTCAAAATCAAAACGGGCAAAGAACAGTCACCACCTGGCTTTCCGGGGATTAAGTCTTTGTGCCGTCCGGATGTACACTAGGTTCTTATGGTCTGTGTAGATCTTAAAGGGATGTACGGCTCCCTCCAATAAGTATCACCACTCCTCCAACGCCTGCTTGATGGCCAGCAGTTCCCTGTCACCAATGGAATAATTCCATTCCGAGGAGGAGAATGTCTTCTAAAAGAAGCCGCAGGAGACCAGTCGTCCGGAGGAAGATCTTTGAGAAAGTACCGCACCGGCTCCGGAAGCTGAGGCATCCATCTCTAGAACGAAAGGTTTGTTAGCCTCAGGACAATGGAGTACAGGAGCCGTAGCAAAGGCTTGTTTCAGGGACTGGAAGCCATTTTCTGCCTCAGACGACCAGACATGAGGATTGGCCCCTTTGCAGATCAGGGAGGAAATTGGACCAGTCAAGGAGGAAAAGTGTGGGATAAACTGCCGGTAGTAATTTGCGAACCCAAGGAATCGCTGAATCACCTTAACACCATAGGGACGCAGCCAGTTGAGCATGGCGGACACCTTTCCCAGATCCATGCGTAAGCCGGAGTCAGAGATGATGTAGCCCAAGAACGGAAGGGACGATTGTTCGAAGGCGCATTTCTCAAGTTTAGCATACAGATGATTCTCCCTCAGACGCTGCAGTACTTGGTGGACTAAGACAAAGCGTCATATACAACACTATAGGTATAATAATGCCGAAGCAAAATTGCTTCATCCCAAATCCGGCCCAATGGCCCATAAGTAATGGATGAAATACTCCAAAGAGTTAACAACATACACCAAAAAAAGGGAGTATGAACAACATCGTTTATAAAATTACAAAAAACTTTATTAATAGACAACAAATGCCAATAATATGGCCCAAAATACAGGAATGAAATGGAGGCAAAAAACTGCAGGTACAAATGCAGGGGTTGCACAGACCAATAGTAGCCAGGGTATATCAGAATATTCTAATTAACACTTTCACAGTGCAGGTAAATGGTGCACATCACAAAAATATTCATAAAACGTCAGGACCCATAAGACCACCAATAGTCATGGTATAGTGGGTTAGAGGGTTGCTGGGGGCGCACAGGCTGGACCTTCTGATATGGGTAAGAATCAGTGATTATTTATATGGTGTATATCACACTATACCATGACTATTGGTGGTCTTATGGGTCCTGACGTTTTATGAATATTTTTGTGATGTGCACCATTTACCTGCACTATGAAAGTGTTAATTAGAATATTCTGATATACCCTGGCTACTATTGGTCTGTGCAACCCCTGCATTTGTACCTGCAGTTTTTTGCCTCCATTTCATTCCTGTATTTTGGGCCATATTATTGACATTTGTTGTCTATTAATAAAGTTTTTAGTACTTGGTGGACGTCTTTTCTATGGGTAGCCAAATCCGGGGAAAACACGAGAATATCGTCCAGGTATACAACCACACAGGAGTACAGTAGATCCCGGAAGACATCGCTCACAAACTCCTGGAACACTGCGGGGGCATTGCACAAGCCGAAGGGCATCACCAAGTACTCATAGTGTCCGTCTTGTGCGTTAAAAGCGGTCTTCCACTCATCTCCAGGGCGGATTTGGATTAGATTGTAGGCCCCCCGAAGGTCCAACTTGGAAAATATTCGAGCTCCTCGTAGTCGGTTGAAAAGCTCCGGAATGAGAGAATTGGATATTTGTTCTTAATGGTGATATTGTTGAGACCCCGGTAGTCAATGCAGGGACGCAGGGAACCATCCTTCTTGACAAAAAAGAAACCCGCACCTGCGGGCGAAGAGGATTTCCGAATAAAAAAAACCCTTAACCAGATTCTCCTGGACATACTCGGACATGGCTTGAGTTTTGGCAGGGGACAATGGGTAAATTCGACCCCTAGGCGGAATAGCACCTGGCACGAGGTCGATTGGGCAATCGTACGGACGATGTGGGGGCAGGCTCTCCGCCTCCTTCTTGTTGAAGATGTCCGCAAAGGACCAGTAGGCCGAAGGCAGATCTGCAGGTACCGAAGTTGGCTGAGAAGATTTTACTGGCTGGACCAGAAGCAGGCACTTTTTCTGGCAGGACTGTCCCCAGACCGCCAATCCAGGATGGGCTCATGGGCTCTTAACCAAAGAAGTCCCAAAAGAAAGGTATGGGACAACGAGGGCAGGACGTAGAAGGCAATCTTCTCCCGATGCAAGGCTCTGACCTGTAGCTCCAGCTCCTCAGTAACCTGAGTAACGGTCTCCCGCAAAGGCCTGCCGTCAACTGAAGCTATCTGCCGAGGAGTCTCCAAGGACCTGACAGGAATCCAAAATTTACTGACTTCCTCAAGCTGAAGGGACCTGAATCACAAGGAAAGCACAATTGATCATCAGGCAAGGCTCGGGGGAAGAGGCTTGCCTGATATGCAGAGCGCACCATGGGACTTCCGAGTCAGAGTCCTCCAGGGTCATAGAGAGGACGGAAGGAGCAGTGAGTTACACAGAAGGGAAGGTGTGAGTGCGCTGCTGAGAGGCACGCACGCGCACCCGCACCCGACGAGAAACAGGGGCCGACTGCAAACCTGGAAGACAGGACGCCAGGTGACGCGGACTGGTAAGTATACCGGTGCTCAGGAGACGGCGGCGTGACATCCAGCAGGACTTGGCACCTGTCCACACT
>VIAB01020581.1:5577-21675 GCA_009801035.1 Oophaga pumilio | reverse complement strand
CTGGCACATAGTGCCAGGTGTCAGATGTGATAATCACTGTGAACATAGCTGATCACTTATGACGTACCTTCTCATCACTGGGACTTTAGACCCAGGTCACCTGGACGAGATCGTACATCATATATATAAAAGGGGTTAATTAATTAAATAAAAGTTTTTAAATCAATTTTTATTGATTTATTATGACTCATTTCTCTAGTCACCTTCCACGACAGCAGCATCGGAGGATGTCTCCCCGCCCTAATGGGGACAGGAAACACAGAGAGGTTAAATACACCTCCCCTTCCTGCAACCACCTGTGTTTTTCCTGTCACATATGAGGCATGAAGAGGTTCCTGGATAGTGCTACCGTGGCCGGTGATCGGGAGCAATTTTTTTAATTTACCTGTCCATGCCGGGCAGCCGAGGTCGGGGGCTCCGCTCTCCTCCTACAAGGGCTGCTCCCGTCTCCATATTACATGTGACTCGGGACCCTTTCCCGCCCCTCCTGCGCCTCCTTGGGGGGTAAAGTGGGGCGGTGATGTGTGGCCGGGGTCCTCCTGTAGCTCCCCGGCGTCCTCCTCTACCCATGTCGGCTGATTCCAGAGTCGCGCTTGCAGCGGAAGAGACGTCAGCCCTAACTTCCGGTCTGCTTCCTGATGCATTCCATGCTGGAATGCATGCACATCTGGATCACCCGCCAGGGCAGTGGGATACTCGGTACCGGGCCAGTGTATTGAAGGGATGAGTCACAGCGGCGGTGACCCGGTCCGTGGCCCTGGGCATCCAATGAAAGGCGAATATTTACAGGGGATGTTTAGAGTTTGTAGTAAGGTATTCGTGACGCCACCTGTGGTATCTGGTCAATGGTGACCAGCGCTGCGATGCAGATCCTCTGGGATAGATGGTGTAATGCAGCAGAGTTGGTACAGCCTCCCACAGGTGAGGCTATGAGATCCCAGGGCAGGTAGATGTAGTAAAAGGTGGTAATGGTGCTGGGAGATGTAGCTGAGTGTAATGGGTGACGCAGGAAGAAACTGAGAAACAGTCAGCGAGTTGCAGTTTCCAAAGCTTTACTCACAGTTCTGATATGCGCAGTACAGATGCCCGCTTGGTGCCACGTCCTCTAGGTGAGAAGTCCAGCCAACTCCCAGGTGGATGGAGAACACTAGTCAAAGGCTCCCTGTCAGTGTATGCCTTCTCTGGCCGTCTTTCTGTGCTGATTTTCCTGCCGTCTCTCCTTCCAGCACCCTCACAAACAGTGTCCCAGATCAGCAGCTGCGAATCCTCTAGGACGTCTTACTCCTGCGTTCCTCTTGATTCTATGTAGCTGCCTCTCCGGCGAAGATATTTGTGGTTATTGTCTGTGATCCCTATGTTATCACAGCAGTCGACTCACTAGCTGAGTCATAAAGTTCTCCACTAGGCTAAGGGGTCGAGTACCTTCTGCGACCTGGATTCTCCAAGCCGGCGTCTGCCAGTCCTGGAATGGGCCCACCTGTAGCTTTCGGCTCAGCCGTGTCCCTCTCTAAGAATCCCTTTTCTCTTCTAGAGAACCTCTCTTCTTTCTTTCTATGAGCAGCTCCCTAGGACTGGAGCGTGCTGCACAATCCTATCTCCGTCCCCTCTCCACTAAGGGAGAGCTCTCTCAAACACGTCTGCTCTCTTCCTCCCCAAGGGGGAACTCTCTTACACTTCACTCTAAATCCTGCTCTGACGCACAAGCTCCACCCACCATCTACACCCCAACTAGTGTGTGTGATGGATGCAGTGTTGACAGAGCCAGGTGTAATGTCTTCACCTTACCTGAGAGTTGAGATACCACATCTCTGGCTGAGATGCGGTTTCTCTGTGGCGACTGGACCCTCAGGGGCGCCACACATCCGGCCTGTGTCGGCGATCTCCGGGGCAGCTGCCATGATTGGGGCGTTCCCCCCTGTGGACCTGGGGGAGGAGGAGCACAGAATCACACTGGGACCTCGATTCTCTAAATCCTCGTCGTGGGATGCCTCCAGGTAAGCCCATTTCTCTGTGTCCCTCTGTGAGTGGTGACAGACTGACCATATGGATGGCGACAAACCCTCACTGTCTGTTTCTGCAGAGCCCAGCGTTCACCCTCCTACATTAAGTAGTGGATGTAGGTCCCTTGCTGTCCAGTTATAGCCTTATGGGTATACCTTTCTTTCTCTTTTTAGGGAGACAAGGTCCCTGCCCCTCCCCCCAAAAAAAAGGATAAGGTGCCCAGCCGCAAGTGTGGTGTATGTGCTTCCAGGCTTCCCTCAGCATATAAGAAAAAGAGCTACTGTATGCATTGCAGATGTGTTGTGTGACAAACAGCCCTCTCTCTTGGACATCATCAAAACCCTCATCAAACAGGAGGTTCAATCCTCTATGGCTGCCCTTTCCCAGGCCCTAGTACCACAACCTTCTCCTCCTAAGAAAAGGAAGATGGGACCCGTGGAATCTGACTCAGACTCGGGCGAAATCCGTACCTTGGGTTCGGAGGATATTTGGGATAATGAGGTTTCCACTTCTTCACTTTCACCCCCAAGTCCGATAATAAAAAATATTATTTCTCTTCCGAAGATATGGAGGAGCTGATTGGTATGGTGAGAAACACCATGGGGGTTGAGGAAGAAGAAGTGTGATACTCTGTGCAGGATAAGATGTTTGGGGGGCTAAAAGCCTAAGGATTAGAAACGGATTCCCATATACTGTACGAGAGTATTCAAAAGCTTATCCTGCATGAACGGAGCCTACCTGAAAAAGGACTTAGCGTTCCTACAGAGTTTGAAAATCGCTTCCCCCTAGACAGGGAGGGTTCTTTATGGGAGATCCCCAAAGTGGATGTACAGGTGTCCAGGGTGAACAAAAAGACGTCTCTTCCGTTCGAAGATTGTTCCCAGCTCAAGGATCCCATGGATCGTAAAATTGAGAGCTTGCTAAGAAAGTCCTGGGACACCTCCACCAATTTGCTAAAAGCGAATGTGACCTCAACATGCGTCACTAGATCTCTATTTCTCTGGCTGCGTACGTTAGAAGATGACCTTACCAAGGAGACTTCTAGTGTGGAGATACTCGACTCTCTTCCACTCCTTCAGAAGGCAACGGGTTTCCTTGCTGATGCCTCTGCTGCCGGGTAGTGGCGAGATCTGCAGCCCTTTCCAATTCAGCCAGGAGAGCTCTATGGCTGAAGTCATGGGGGGTGACTACACCTCCAAAACTAGGCTCTGCGCTATTCCCTTTCAGGGACACTAAGTGTTCGGCCCGGTTCTCGACAAAATCCTACAGAAAGCTACGGATAAAATGAGATCTCTTCCCGAGCAGGAAAGCACTAGGAAATTATTTTTCTTTCCCTCCGGTGACCAGTCTTCCCAGAGGGAGTTTAAAGGGAAAGGCAAAACAGGCCGATGGAGTTATTCAAAAGGTGGTAAAGGCAAGAATATCCTTGTCTCCAACCATCAGCAAACCGCTGACAAACAATGACTGTTCTCCGGTCGAGGGTCGACTCTCAGGTTTCCTTGCTCAGTGGCAAGACATCCCCACAAACCAATGGGTTATCCATACCATACAGGATGGAATGAGGCTAGAATTCGAGAGTCCTCCTCATCAATGCCTGAGAGTTACTTCCTTGCAGTCTCCACATCTCCAAGAATCCTTGCTGTTAGATCTGCAAGGTCTACTTCAAGCAGAGGTGATCTCTCAAGTGCCACAACAGGAGATAGGCAAAGGCCACTATTCTCGCCTATTCTTGGTAATGAAGCCCTCAGGGAAACACAGGGTTATCATAAATCTGAAACCCCTGAATCAGGTGGTCAAGTACAGACGATTCAAGATGGAATCGATCAGATCAACAATCCCGCTCATTGGACAGGATTGGGTGATGGCTACAGAAGATCTGATGGATGCCTATTATCATATGCCGATCCATCCGGACCACAGGAAATTCCACAGATTTGCAGTTTCCCACGGTCACTGGGTCAGCCATTGCAGTTCAATGTCCTGCCGTTTGGCGTTTCATCAGTACAGTGGGTATTTACCAAGATGGGTATTTACCAAACCCAAGGTTTGCATCATCCCCTATCTAGACGACTTTCTCATTGTCGCACCATCCATCCCTCATCTAAACTCAGATGTGGCGGAAATCCTGAAATCCCTAGGCTGGATCGTGCATTTGGAGAAATCAGATCTTCATCCTTCATCAAGGAAAAAAATTCCTGTGAATTCCTTTCAATTCAGGGGAAAGAACATTCTTCTTGCCCAGGGATCGTCAACGCAACCTTGTCCAAAGAATCTCCAGGTTCAAAGACCAGAGGGTGCCAACCTTAAGGGACTCAATGTCTATTCTGGCATCACTAATAACAAAGAAAAGACTAAGCACTCAACTTAATAATTTATTAGTAGTATCTTCAAAACGTTTCGGTCTTGGTGACCTTCATCAGTAACTACTTATATGTATATAGAAAATGGCTCCTAGAGAGACAGGTGCCCCAAGTGAAGAATGCTGCACAAAAATAAGCGTGGCTTATGACAAAGCTCTGTGGTAATGCCGAGTGTCTAATATTGCGGTATCCACCGCTATGAAGACTGGGGCTGAACCAGGACGCTATCTGCGCAGTCTAGATGTCTTCCCTTAGATGTGAGAGGTGCCATTGAGTTTCAGCTCCCTCCAATGATTCTATTGGGTTCAAATCTGGAGAGAAGGAGATTGTTAGACAAATTCTTGAGATACATGACCCCATCCATCCTTCCTTCAATACGGTGCAGTCGTCCTGTCCCCTTTGCAGAAAAGCAACTCCAAAGTATGATGTTTCCCTCACCATGTTTCATGGTTAGGACTGTGTTCTTGGAGTTGTACTTATCATTCCTGTTCCTCCAAAAACAGCAATTGGAGTTGATACCAAAAAGTTCTATTTTGGTCTCATCTGACCACATGGCCTTCTCCCATGCCTCCTAAGGATCATCCAGATGGTCACTGGCAAACTTCAAACGGGCCTGGACATGTTCTGGAGTGAGCAGGAGGACCTTGTGTGCCCTGCAGGATTATAATCTATGAAAGCACAGTGTGTTATTAACGGTAATGTTTGAAACTGTAGTCCAAGCTCACTTCAGGTCATTGACCAGGTCCTCCCATGTAGTTGTGGGCTGATTCCTGACCTTTCTCAGAATCATCCTTACCCCATGAGACGAGACCCTGAATGGAGCCCGAGACCAAGGAAGATTGAAAGTCATCTTGTGTTTCTTCCATTTTCTAATAATTGAGCCAACAGTTGTTGCCTTCTCGCCAATCTGCTTGCCTATTGTCCTGTGGCAGATCCCAGCCTTTGTGTAGGTCTACAGTTTTGTCCCTGGTGTCCATAGACAGCTCTTTGGTGTTGGCCATGGTGGAGAGGTTGGAGTGTGATTGATTGCATGGACAGGTATCTTTTATACAGATAATGAGATCAAATAAGTGAAATTAATGCAGGTAATGAGTGCATAGTAGGAGGCTTCTTACAGAAAGGCCGGGATTACACTTGCGAGAAACTCGCATGAGTTTCGGACATCAATACCCGGCTGCACTCGGGCCCGGAGCGTTCAGCTGCATAGAAATACATGCAGCTGCACACTGCGGTCCCGAGTGCTGGCAGCAGTGCCGGGTATTGAGGTGCGAGACTCGTACGAGTTTCTCGCAAGTGTAACCACGGCCAAAAACTAACAGGTCTGTGAGAGCCAGAATTCTTGCTGGTTGGTAGGTGATCAAACACTTATTTCATGCAATAAAATGCAATTTAATTATTTAAAAATGATACGTGATGTTCTGGTTTTTATTTTTAGATTCTGTCTCTCACAGTGGAAGTGTACCTACAATAAAAATTGCAGACCTCCCCATTCTTTGTAGGTGGGAAAACTTGCAAAATCGTCAGTGTATCAAATTCTTATTTTCCACACTGTATGTTCATTCCTCTGTAATCTGCTCATATTCCATGTTCATTCCCCATCTAGCACGCAGGGAGAATACAACATGCACCTGACTATATGGGATATGTGTTCATTCCCCTGTAATCTACATATATTCCATGTTTATTCTCCATCTAACAAAGTCAGGAAATACAATATATACCTACCGTATTTATATAGGATATATGTTCATTCCCCTGTAATCTGCTCCTATTTCATGTTCATTCCCCATCAAACTGGCACAGGCAATACAATACACAGCTGTTTATAAGAGACATGTAATGATTCCCTGTAATTTACATGTATTCTGTGTTCATTTCCCAGCAAACAAGTACACGGAATACAATATACACCTCTTTATATGGGACATACGTCCATTCCCTGTAATCTGCTCATATTTCATGTTCAGTGTCCATCTAAGAAGTCATGGAATACAATATACCGTACACCTAATTACATGGGATATGTGTTCATTCCCTACTATCTAAATATATTGTTAATTCCCCCCTACCAAGCATAGGGAATGTAATACAGACCTGTTTATATGGAATATGTGTTTATTCCATGTTCATTTCCCACCTAAGAAGCTCAGGGAATACAGAAAAGAACTTGTTTCTTTGGGATATGAGCTCATCCTTCCATAATCTATGTGTCCCATGTTCATTCCTCATCTACAAGCACATAGAATACAATACACACTTGTTTTATGGGATATATGTTCATTCCCCAATTTGCTCATATTTCATGTTCATTTTGTATCTCACACGCACAGAATATACAATATCCCCCTGTTTATATGGAATATGTGTCCATTCCCCTATTATCTACACACATTGTATGAACATTCCAGGGTTGAAATTCCCCAGAAACCTATTATGTCTCTTGATATTTTTGGACTAATAAATGATAATGTTCCTTCTGCTTAGTACATCCCTTATAACTGCTCGCAGATGTGGCTTGCATGCGGTTCCAGCCCAGTGTTTGGCCGATTGATAACACCGATCCTATTAGATCAGGCCTGCTGTTGGCTACCTTTTTCTGTGATTTTTTTTCATACCTAAATTTACCAATTATTGACTATAATACAGAAACTCCATTTCTTTGAACAATCTAGTTGTATTTCTAGGACGCTCTCTACCACCCCATTCTTATCTATAATACCCAAAAGCTGCATAATGGAGCCTTGGAAGTAATAAAGGATTAATAATCTACTGGAATCTTGGCTTCTTTTTTTTCCAATATCTTTGAATTCTAATTGCCTTTATAGCAGCTTCCTGGCATTGAGAACTTCACCAAAGTTCTGCCTCTGCCCATTGTCGTCTGGAGCTGTGTTTCATTTCAGACTTTGGAGGATGCAAAAAAAGTTGTGGGATCTCTGCCATCTGTGCATCAATGTAAAAGCAAATAGTAGGATTACAATGGCTTGCAGCATACCTATACAGTGGCTATAGGTACCCAACCCACTGAGTAGATGAGAAAAGCTGCAGGCACTCTTGGAAGGTGAATGCCCTTTTCATATGGTAATTCCAGGCTTTGGCCATTTAGAAGTATCACTTGGGAACATGTGTCTCATGGGATAATGCAGCTACAAGGGACAATTATAAATTGAGTCTCCCAGGGAAAAAAAGGAAGCATACCCTATGTAACATTGGCGTTCCTTCTCATACAGCCTTGTGAAAAACTATGCACCCACATCTCTAAGGGGGTGAGGGTGGAGGGCACCATATCTTCACTGCATATTATGATGTCTGCATTGGTTGCATAGGTGTAAGTGTAGTCATTAGGCTGGGGTTTCCCATCTTTTTGCTCCCCTAATTCTGTTTTAGGATTACATGCAATGGTATATGGCCACTGATGATATTGGTTATGTGTTGTACTGTCACTGGACACGGTGTTAGAATTTGGACACAGAAATATACCATCACTTTTGAGTTGGAGAACTCATATGTTGGAAGTCATTTAAACTTTCATTGGAAACAACTGTTGGGAGTTTTTCCTTAAAAATATTCCTCTAGGTGGAGCAATCCTGCAGCATCTGCTTTTATGGTGATTCTATAAAATGATTTTTTTTTTAGGAAATATTTACGTCAATGGGTTGTGTCTGGGGAGGCTGCAATACCAGACACAAACACAGCAAAGAGTGGCGCTGTCGTTAACCAATGAACTCACGGTTCATTAAATGAAAATATTGCAGAAATTCATTGTCATATGAAACGGCATGTACCGATACAATCTCATGGACCCCCATAGGATAATGAAAAATCACAGTGGCGCCATCTCGGAGTGTAAGAGCACCATAGGGACATGGCCACATAAGCTGGCGCTGGTCACTCACAATCCACTGCCTAAAGATGTTCACAGGGAGTTTTTTTTTACATGAATTTTGAGCCGGATCACCTTCAAAATCCACATCAAATATTGCTGCAAACACTCACTGATGTTTTAAAATCCACTTAAAAAAACCCTCTGTGTGAACGCGTGCAAATAACACGAGCAGATAATGTAACCCAAACATATAGGAATAGTAATAAAAAAGAAACTGTATTAGCAAATAATACTGCTGTCTGCTATGGGAATGTTGGGACTTGTAGTGCACAATGTAGTCATATTATAGTTGTAGCAGCAAAACCAGCCGCACCGTGTAAATCCCCACTCCTAGTCAAGTCACCAGGAGTTCAGCTGTCATTCACAGGCAGGAAGCTGCAATAATGGAGCCTGGAGTTCATGGTTTTATAGTATCTAATGGTGGGGAAATGGATTGTAGTGATATTGGGAGCAAAAGCCAAAATAAGATCCAATCAGTGTCCACAAGGGGAGGCCTGCTGGGCATTTAGCATGGAGATTATGTATGCACATATGCTCATGGGGGTCATTAGTGGCAATAATGGGAATACATTGCCCCTAATACAATTAATAACTAGTTTGCATCCTGATAATTTTGCACAAAAATATATATATTTTAGTTGAGTGGGTATAAGGGGGGGAGAGCAAGTTAAAAAAATACAAATACAAAGTAAAAAAAAAAAAAAGGTAAATGAGTTAAGTGCTCAGCAAGGTGCAAAGGGGGAAGGTGAACAACCAATGAATGGTGAGTAAGGGGGAGGGCCAGGAGGGAAGTCCAGCTCCTCAATAGAGTGTCTTCTGGCTCTTCACATTTGGCAGATCGCTGGTCAGGTCAGAAGGTGCTCTTTTAGAGGGTGGGGTGGACCCCTTGGGTTTTGGGTATCTTTGTAGAGTATTTTTTACATTTCTTTTTAGCTTGTGGTTTTGTAACTCCTGCTCTCCAGGTGTTTGGTTGAGGCAGCTACTGCTGAATTTTTACCTAGTTTTGGCTGAAATCTTTATTTTTTGGAGAGGGCAATGATCAGCCAACAGGTTAACCCAAATTCTTTTGCCTTCAACCATGGCCACAGGCAGGAAAGTTTGGGGGGCTACACTCACCATTCTCAGGCTTTTTATTTACATCAGGCTAGGTCGGATAATTATGATCAGGGCTACCAGACATTAGGTGACTACCCAACTCAGGGCATGGGTTTGAACCCACCTGCTCCACTGGAGCCCCCCACTTACTTTCATGGACGCTCACCTCAGATGATGGAGCAAATGCGAGGTGGCGTAGAGAGGGTGAATATTAAGGAGGAGGAAGTGGAGAGCAGGATCCCTGGTGTCCCGTACCACTATCCATATTGGAACAAAGTGTGGTCTGGTAACCCTAATGCCAGCATGAGCAGCCAGCCGAGACCCTACAATGTCTACAGGTCCGGAGTGTACCCGAATCCCGCCAACCGGAGTCCAGTCATGCCGCTAGCACCTGCCGAGATGCTGGGAGTACCCGCCGAGATGCAGGGAGTACCCGCCGAGATGCCGGAGGCGCAAAGCAGCCCGTACAGCAGCTCAGTCACCCAGGAGGAGGACAAGAAGGAAGAGGTGACCGAGGACCTGCCTGCGGCAGAGGACCTGGGCGAGGTGGCGCCGTGCGATGCTGAAGATGAGGTATTACCTGCGTAATAAAGCATTGATTTACTGATCTTCCACCTAATGGAAATATTATCAGTGTATGCATCATCCGATTGGTATTAAAGGTCCAGTCCACCATTGCTTACTGGTTATGTGGGGTTTCTGGACAGTTATTTCATTTATTTGTAATTTTAAAATGATTAAAAAATGGCCTATAGATGAGCGTTGCAGCTTCTGGGGGGGAAATGGGTATATGCATTAATGTGACAACAGGGCAGATAACAATTTTAATAAAGTCCTATTGAAGGTATAATATATCTACAACATGAAACTTGGATAAAACTTTAATCATAACTCCATAATCTGGTTAGTGATGCTAAAACGTGGAGCTCTTGCCTCCCTGCCTGTGACCTACACCTTTATATACCCTTATCCTTGATTCTGTGACTTGAGACACCCTTGAGACAATGTTACCGTATGAGAGTGGCTTAAACTGCATTTGCCTTGCCCTGAAAATTATGGGGGATGGTTGGGTGAGTACAGGAGTTACCTGGACTTCTGATTTCTTGTTCTTACATCGCCTCTAGTGGTGAAATGTAGAATCTACAACAGGAGCCCCCTCCCCCCAGGTATCCAGTCTTCTCATATGGGCCTTTTTCAGACCCTACCCTCGCACCCACCTTGGCTACACCCCCTACTCCCATTTTGTAATTCTTACAATGGCATAACATGGCTGAAGATGCATTTATAGGGTAGATTCACTCTACACTCTAGACTTTACCTTCATTGAACCCTTTTAGTCAAATCTTGGCATAAAAGTTTTTTTTTTTGTTTTGTTTTTTTTTTCCATACCAACCCCCCCTCCAAGATCTCTGCTTACTGTCCATTAATGACTATGGTTTCCATTCACACAGTAAAAACTTTAACAGATCTAATACTATTCAAGTCCAGACGAACCTTCGGCCGCCATATTAATACACTATTGCTGCAGGTGTACATAAATTTTAATTGTAAATTGGATATTTGCTCCTAGTATTTTTTGGGGGTAACAGGATTGGGGGTATGAGGATGGCAGACTGCCAACTGTGGGGGGAAATACAGACTTCTCTGTACGGATACAGATGTGACTTATCTTTCTTTGCAGGAACTGCCCACCCAAAAGGAGATGGAGCAGTTTGCCAAAGAAGTGAAACAAAAACGTGTGGCCATAGGCTACACACAATCGGATGTTGGCTGCACTCTGGGCATTTTGTGTGGTAAGTTTATATTTATTATACACATTTTTTTATATATTTCTACAACTACCAGCATGCTTGCACAACACTGTTCTAGGGTTGTCTTTAGTTTCCTGATGTTTAAGCTGTGACTCATACCTTTTTTTTTTTTCCCCCCACCACAGGCAAAATGTTCAGTCAGACGACCATCTGTAGGTTTGAATCCCTCCAGCTGAGCTACAAGAACATGTGCCAGCTGAGGCCCCTGCTGAAAAAGTGGATGCAAGACTCTGGCAAAACCTCTAATCTGCCTGAGGTAGGTAACCAGTGTCATGAGTCAGGGTCTTTATAAAGGAGACCACCCTCTGTGGCGCACACTCCTCCCCTGCTGTGCCATATAAATGACCATCATCCCCCCTCACTCTCATCCACCAAGCCTAGCTATGTGACTCCGCCATTGTCAGCCCTGCATGACCTACATCCACTCTTATATTTGGGGCACTACCTCAGTGATTGAACATGACTGGTGCAGTACGGCATCACCCATCCCAGGCTCCTCACAACGTGTGGTGCAGATTATTTCATGGCAGGATTGATGTGATATCCCTTTTTATAGCACTTAAAGGGGTTGTCCAGAATGGGGAGTTCATGCAATAGTGCTTGGAATTGTTCTCTGCTTGTGTTGCATTAAAGGGAATTTGTCGGTGCAATTGACCCTCTAAATTGTCTATATGGACATCTAGGTCATTGTAAGCTGGATAAACTGACACCTTGAGATCTGCGATCTGATGTCTATTCCATAGAAATCCATGTTTTTTTTCCTAATATGTAAATGAGCTGTTAATATCTATGGGCAGAACACTGACCTCCTTGATAATCTGCCTCCAGACATTAAACTAAATGAAAGGGGTGTTACACGTATGACCCTTAACGACTGACTGTCTGCTCTCCTGACCTACATGTGTCACTCTGGTGATGCCCATTTCACTTAAAATGATCTCTTGGGGCAGGTTCTCAGGAATAATATACATCTTAAAGACATTATCCACTACCCGGACAACTCCTTGTGACACCCCATGCCTGGTCTTGATTAAAATAATAAAAAAAAAAACATACTATCCTGATGCTGTTCCAGCTCTCGCAGTTCTGGGGCAATCTTGCTTGTGACCCTGGTGCCCAAACAGCGCTGGCGTCATTCTCTCCGCCTTCAGACATATTGAACATGAAGATTAAGTCAGATCAGTTGCAGCCCAGACCTCCTCTTCATGTTCAATTTGTCTGAAGGTGGAGACAGTGACGACTGCGCTGATTGGGCACCAGGGTCACATGCCACAACAACCGCACAGGCGACCCGGGAGCGCATGTGCAGACACCGCTGGAACAGCATCAAGAGGCAACTAGAAGCTTTGCTTCGTGTGTTTTTTTTTTTTTTAATACTCATTGGGTGCCAACTCTGCTTAGATCTCTGCATGAAAGGTGAAATGTAAAGTCTTATTCTGCCCTGCAACCACTTACTTTGTGTATTCAGTTCAACATGAAAAATGTGAAGGTTCTTGCTAACATGCCTGCTCCCGTAATGCTACCTTTTCTTAGGTTCCTGGACATCTTTTAATTAACTGATCCGTCTTCTTAATGTTTAATTCCAGTTGATCAAACAGGAGCAAACCTCGGTTCAGTCTAGAAAGAGGAAACGGAGAACAAATATCGATACGTCTGTGAAGGACACACTGGAAGTTTGTTTTATGAAAAACCCAAAGCCTGGAGCTCACGATGTGGCACAAATAGCAAGAGATCTAAATCTGGATAAGGACGTAAGGAACCAATTTGCTACATGTTTTAAAAATGAAGTATTCTCCAGAGCTGTACTCGCTACTCTGCTGGTGTAGTGGCTGTAAATATCGCATTAATATTACTTTGCCTGTATGTACCCAAAGGTCTTAACAACAGAATGGTGAGTACAGCTCTAGAGTATAATGGTGCATGATTCCACCAGCAGAATGGCAAGTGCAGCTCTGGAGTTTAATACAGGCTGTAATGTGGTATCAGAACAGTAAGTAGTTGCTGATACTAAAAATTGCCCAGTTTGACAAGCCAACAATTGGTGACACTTCAGATCTACTGAACCTAAAGTCTGTCTGTAAGTCCCTACCATCTGTCTTACTACAGGTAGTTCGAATTTGGTTTTGCAACCGCCGTCAAAGAGACAAGAGAAACAGCCCAGTCAGGCACTACAGCGGAGATTCGGGAGACATGCAACACTTGGCCAACATCCACATGGGACCTTTCCATCCACCCCAGGAGATGCCAGTCCAGAATTACATGGCACCACCCCTGGGATCCACAGGGCATGTCTATCATGGCTTTAATCATAGGAACGACATGTTCCCACAGCACTTACCCCATGGTATTCTACATGGAAACCATATTTAAATCTTGATTGGGGTTTTTGGCCTTTCTAAGTGAGGTGTAGATAAAGGGCTTGACTCCTCACTTTGGGGAACACAGTATGGCCACTAAAATGTTCTGGGACTTCAAAATGGCCTCTTATTGCTTTTAGGTTCTAGTTTGACCTTGTTTTAGCTTTGGCCCATGTTAAGCGTTCCTTGCACCATGTGGTCCTGTAGAGCAGGGTTCCCCAACTCCAGTCCTCAAGGCCCACCAACAGGTCATGTTTTTAGGATTTCCTTAGTATTGCCCAGATCATAATTGCATCACCTGTTTAATACAAAGGAAATCCTGAAAACATGACCTGTTGGTGGGCCTTGAGGACTGGAGTTGGGGAACCCTGCTGTAGAGGGATGCTTCCTTTAGGCTTGTGCCTCTTGGGCAGATAATTGGCTTTGGCAAAGTCTTCAGGAAGCAAATTTACTTCTCAATTGAGTCTTGTAAAGATTCCAGAATGTGTGCTGCTTTGGTGATGACACGAGTAGTACTTTGGTGGTGACATGAACAGATATTATGTCTGGTTCCTAACTTTTTAACTTTCTATATTCCAGTGTGTTTTTTTTATTTTTTAATATGACCCTGAGTGAAGTTGTGCAAAAGGCCATCAATCTCAAAATATCCATTAATTTGTATCCTTTATTTACTCTAGTAGCATCCATAGGTGTATTATAGAAGTACTCCTAATTTATTTTATTTTTTTTTATTGTGCTTGTAGCTTTAGTATTAATATACTCCACTACTGCTCTCGGTGCCATTTTTCTCAGTGACATCACCGCTATTTTCAACTGGCTCACTCAGTGCGTGAGCCGGAAGTCTTTTACCATGCAAGTCTATGGGGCCTCGTTCTGACACTCCCTAAAGTTGCATGGTAAGTCGCTTCCAGGTCACGCAGAGTGCAGCATGACCAGCGTATCGAGTAGTGAAATCTCTAAGGAGGACAGCAGTAGATGAGTAGATTACCGCTCGCTCTTTTATCAATGAAAAGAAAAATCCCATAGGGTCTGTGCACACGTTGCGGATTTGGCCCTGCGGATCCGCTGCAGATCCGCAAGTGATGTACAGTACAATGTATCTCAATGGGAAACAAAACCGCTGTGCACATGCTGCGGATTTTTCCACGTGGATTTGAATCCGCAGCATGTCAATTCTTTGTGCGGAATCCGTAGCGGTTTTACACCTGTTTCATTATAGAAATCCACGCAGAAAATCCGCAGTAAAATGCAGGTCGTTTTACCTGCGGATTTGGCAAAATCCATGCGAAAAAATCCGCAATTGAATCCGCAACGTGTGCACAGGGCCTAAATGGCAGTGCTTCTGTAAGGCATTGGCCCAGTGTTTTGCAGAATTCTGAATGCAGCTTTGGATGTGACTCGGCAAACTAACTCCATATTTGTACAGAATCCCAATGTACAGATGGATGGACCTACTGAGTTTTGTCCATAAGATAAAGTTTACTGACTTACCTAAAGGCTATGTCCCTGATCGGCCAAAATTCCCCACCCCCTCCCCCCCAAAAAAAAATAAAAAATAAAAACCAAAATAAAAAATACAAAATACAAAATTGGCTAAACTTGGTCTTAAAATGACTATTACAAGAACTGTGCATTCTATAGTGCATGTTGCATCTGATCCTACTTTTCTTTTAAGTAAATGTAATCAGTAATTGGAAAGACACAACATATTGTGTAAATTCCACACAACTTTCACTAGCTCTATATATACACGAGTTTTTATATATTTTAAGGTTATAACTTTTTACTTTAAAGTCCCTAGTGTCAAGATCAATGATTATATTTTGCTTTGCGATCAAATCTTTTTTTCCATTTCTAACTGCCTCAATTGAAACTCATTTAACATATCGTGCTTGTAACTTCTGATTGGTCAGTGCATTATTAAAAGTTTACCTCCCAAATTTGCCTTGTCTGTTTTTTTTTTTTTTTTTTTTTTTTTTTTCCTCTGCTTCAGTGTAATGAATGTAGCACCCACATTGTCCGTACCAGTGACCGATCCTTGTGGGGTGTAATCTGTCTGTATACAGAAGTCTGTATACACTTGATGAGTGGTAAGATTATTGCCCAAAAGAATTGAGCAGACATGGAGGAACTGGCCATGTTTTCTCCCCCATATACTAAACTAACAGCTGAGCCTGCCTGTATCGCCAGGTTCAGCTGATTGCGAGATTGTTGTCGGATCAGCGCTCGGCTGACTTCTCGCTCCTGTGTATGAGATGTCTTGGCCCAACAATTGCCACAGCCTCGTTATACAGAAATGTAACATGTCTTGCTAATTTAAGGCTGTGCAGACTAAGGCTATGTGCACACGTTGCGGATTTTTCGCGCTTTTTTTCTTGGCAAAAACGCTTAAACGCATGAATTAAGCATCCTATTATTTAGAATGAATTCCGCAATTTTTGTGCACATGGTGTGTCTTTTTCCACGAAAAAAAACATTGCGGAAAAAAACGCATCATGTTCATTAATTTTGCGGTAAATCTGCGTATTTCCCGCTACATTATTGACCTAGAATGCTCAGGAAAAAACGCGCAAAAACTGCGATAAAAACAT
>VIAB01020577.1:28526-42752 GCA_009801035.1 Oophaga pumilio | reverse complement strand
ACACACACACATACACACATTCAATTTTATATATATAGATATACTGTATATATCTTTACTTTACCAAACAGTGTGTAAAATGCATAGGCTTGTTGCTAGACATGATTAGACATGATCATTTTTAGAAACCTGAACAATTTTACAATTTTTAACACCTTGATACTAGTGTTGGATCTAAAGCATGTGAAAGGAGGCAAAGAAGATAAAAAAGGAGGTGGCATGAAGGAAGATAAAAGGACGCCTGGTGGAAAAGAAAAAGATGAGAAAAAGCCTGGGAAGACTGTCAAGGACAAATTGGAGGTATATTGTAGCTACACTTAGTACAGAGGTATATATTTGTCTTTTAGGATATACTTTTGATAGTAAAAATCTTTAGATCTGTACTAGTGATAGAATTATTTCCATCTTCTGGCAGATTACTAAATATCTTTGACTTTTTTGTAATGCCTGATTTCCTGCAGCCCCAGGGAAAGTCTCCATACCGAGTGTGGAGACACTGCGGGTCAGTGGGTACCCCAGTCCGCTAGCCGGAACCACATGGACTAGGGATCCTGCTGCCGAATGCCCGCTTTCCTTTTAAACGTGGGCATAACACTACTCAGACAACACAGGGTGAGGGTAAAACTGTGTGGCAATGCTTTATTGAACCACAAAACAGGCAGATAACACAAAGCATTCCAGGGTTCTGGAGTGGCCTAGCCAGTCTCCAGACTTGAACCCAATTGAAAATCTTTGGAGGGAGCTAAAGCTCAATGTTGCCCAGCAACAGCCCCGAAACCATAAAGATCTGGAGGAGTGGGCCAAAATCCCTACCACCATGGGTGCAAACTTGGTTATGAGCTACAGGAAACATCTGACCTCTGTAATTGCAAGCAAAGTTTTCTGTATCAAATATTAAGTTCTGTTTTTCTATTGCATCTAATACTTATTCCATGCAATAAAAGGCAAATAAATTATGTAAAAATCATACAATATGATTTTATGGATTGTTTTTAAGATTCTGTCTCTCAGAGCTGGTGTACCTACAATAAAAATTACAGAACTCTCCATTCTTTGAACGTGGGAAAACTTGCAAAATCGGCAGTGTATCAAATACTTATTTTCCCCACTGTAACTAGGTACAGATATACTTCTGATTCCCCAACCACATTTGCTGCAATTATGTTCTAAGAACCTACTTCTCCTATATATTCCCAAGGAAAGTTAAAAATGTATAACTCATCCCCCTAAAAAATAAATAAATAATAGAGCTAATGAATTCCAAAGAGGAAGAAAACAAAAGAAATCACTTGGCTCTTAACCCTGTAACGACCGCCGATACGCCTTTTAACAGCGGTAGGTAAAGTTGCTTATTCCTCAGCGACGCTTTTTAACAACGCTGAGAAATAAGGGTATAGCGCCCCCCAGCGTCGAAAAAATCTGGAAGTAGCTGAGATCCCGAAGAACATGATCAGGGATGGTTTTTACGGTCACCTGTCACGTGATCGCCGTTATTCACAGAATAACAGCGATCACAAAAATAAAGTACGATTTACAATTCATTTCTCTCTCCTCTAATATGATCTAACATATCAAAGAAGAGAGAACTGGGGTCCCCTGAGACCCCCTGATACCTCCGCCATGCACAGACCCTCCTGATCTGTTCCTTGGCCCTCCGTGTCATCTTCCTGGAAAAAAATGGCGGGCGCATTGCCAGTGCATCCGCCGAGATCAGCCGGCCAATACCCGGCAACAATTGGAAATTTTCCCCATTGGTTCCTTTTGATTACTGTGATAGATGCTATCACAGTGATCAAAATAAAAAAAAATGTACATCAAATCCCCCTTAGTTACATAAAAATGTAATATAAATTTTTTTTTTATTTTTTTCTATTCTTTGCAGTTATGGTTGTGATTAGGGTTGTGTCAGGGTTAGAGTTACAATTGTTTTGTTTTTTTCCCAAAGTAAAAAAAAATATCATTTTATCAGCAGTGCATTGAATGACACCTCCTTCCTGCCCTTCATATTAATAGTTTAGATAAGTTGTGTCTGGTGACAGATTCCCTTTAATGTTGCTGTCAGAGTTTGACAACAGCATTTAACAGGTTAAAAATCTTAGGTGGAGCTCTCCTCCACCCACCGCTGTTAGTCAGGTCCTGGCTGTTTTCACAGCCATTATCTTCTGGATATTGGTCTGGCTCGCCCCTTGAGCCCGCTCCAAACACCCGATACCAACTTGTGCTACATGTATGGGGGATGTTGGTACAGGGTGAAAGGATATGGACCAATTTGGGACTTTTTTTTTTTAATGGCATGTATTTTGATCTTAGAGAGAACCGGTCATCTGGATTTTGTACCCAAATTTATGGCATGTATGTAAAGGTGCTTTAATGCTGAGTAAATCCATTCCTTACCTTTCTTGTAGAAATCCATTTTGATGTTATAGAGAAATCCATACATGAATTTGTATGGTAATGAGTTGTGGGTGGGTCCTGCACTTACAGCTCTGCTGCTTTTCTCTACATCCCTTGCCCGTTTGCCTTTCTTCTTTCTTTGACTGATGGCTCATGTCTCAGTGATCAGACAGTCAGAGGCAGGCAGCGGGCAGCGGATGTGAAGAGAGGCAGGAGAGATGTAAGTGAAGGGCCGGCTTACTGCACCCGCAACTCATTAGCATACAATTTCAACTTTGGATTTTTTTTATAACAGGGAAACATCTTTCTACAAGGTGAGGATTTACTCAGCATTAAGGCTCCTTTATATACTGTAAATGCCATTAGTTTGGGAATAAAATCCTGATGACAAGTTCTCATTCAAACCATTTTAACTATTGGGTTACGTTAAATATTTTTGCACTGTTTGGCTTTGACAGGTCCTTTTTTTTCCCTATCACCTGGCTAGCTGCTGAATAAGTTAAAGGGGTTGTCCAGTTTACAAATCCAGATCCCTGGGAACAGTTTGTTATGAAAAAACACAACCCATGCTTTACTCACCGTCTCTAGGTCCAGTGCTTAATTCTGCCTCTGCTCCCAATGTCTGGTATTGGCAAAAGCGTGACAACCAATTAGTGAGCTCAGCGGCTCTGGTCGGGTAGACTGAGCGCCCCACTCAGAGCTGCTGCGCTGTTGGCGTGACATCAACGCCACACCCAATACCAAACACCTGGGGACGGTGAGTAAAGTGCAGCATGACGAGCCAAGCTTTTCTGAAGAGGGATAACCCCTTTAAACCAAGAATGTGTCAGTCTTTCTGACAGTGCTTTTGTAAGTCTCTCAGGTGATTTATGACCACATCAAAGTTCAGCTAAACTTTGATGTGGTTTGTAAAAAAAAAAAAGGAAACAGAGTCTGAAACGGTTAAACGGTTCAACAGGACTGCGTACCACAGGGAGTACAGGGGGATATTTTAGTTTAAAAACTTGTAGTTGAAAAGCTCTCTTATTCTTCATGAATTAGAAAAGGAATATAAAAATAGAACCCTTTTTTCGAGGTTGATCTGAAAAGTGCGGCCGTGTAAAATGCATCAGGTCAATTTGTCAGGCGCCTTATGAATAAATAAGGAATATGTAACCGCATGTTCTTCACTGACAAAAATTGCCGGGCATAATACATGTGTCAATCCCTTTCCTGACATCATCTTTACATCATTCTTCCTTTCGTTAATTACAGAGTATCAACTTTTTGACAGCATGCAATTTTAATTTAAGAAGAAGCCCCCACATCAGTCAATTATAGGACTTGAAATTACAGAGACGATTAAAATAGAGATCGTGATGGCATGCTATGCGGAGGGTTATTTGCCATCTAATATTTAGATTTTATCTTTCAAGATTTTCTAAACATAACAAGGTCGAAATTAGCTCTGACTACTTCATATTCAGATTAAATCAATCACACCCCTTTGAGATTGCAACCTCTGAGTGATTGTACTTGTAAGTAGAAATGTCTCGGCATCAAACACAAGGCACTGTGATCTTTAAGGATGTATTTACGTAAGTCATCTTATTTTCGGTTTATGAGCCACGGGTGATGGCTCATGTACTGTGCATGATCAACAGCTGAAAAGGACCGCCAATCGGCTGCATAGTTCCCAATCGGAAATCATTTAATAGCCTTTTTAGGAAGGCCAACCATGCTTCTGATGTGCACAGAATGATCGTTAATAAAAAACTGTTCTGTGTACACAGGCTGTCATTGCTCTCAGCAGCACAAGTCCTGTTCATACGGGACAACATGCTTTAAGAACAATGATTTCAAAAGTGCTCGTTCATCAGGTTTCTGTTCCAAAAACGCCTGCAAAAGTGAGTGTGAACACACCCTTAGTGTCTTAATCTGTGTTTCCATTCTGCAGAAACTGAATATTCTAATTCAAGTCTTCAGTGCACCTTTTGTGTGGCCAAGAGACTCCATACACTGGTTTTGCATGCCCACATACCCTTCATTGGTGATTGACAGCACTTTCTTGTGCTCCGAACATCAGTGCTGTCAATCACCAGGGAAAGAAGTGGGGTCATACAAAACCAGTGGTTGGAATGGGGTAAAGAGCGAAGGGTGCACACTTGATTAAACTTCAGTTGCTGCAGAATGGAGGCAGCGATTAGATAACTAGAAAGGTTACATTTTTATAGGGTCTATTTTCCCTACAGGTGTATGTGCTTTGTTTATACTGGCAGTTTGGGCCGTCAGACCACCTTTTAAAAGGGTAGTCCAAAACCAATATTGATTTTCATGCTAAGTGTAAATTTATTTTAATAATGTATTACGGTACTTTTTCTAATATAGTTTAATTAAAAATTCCCTAGATTTCACTCTCTAATTTAACTGGTTTATTTATTTATTTTTACTATTTTGATGGTGCTTCATTTGAGAGTTCCGAGTGTATGCTGAGATATTCAAACAGGGAGTCATCAGGAGGCAGAGGCTGCGGTCACTGCCACAGCCTCTGCCCCATCCTGAAGGGAAGCGTCATCAGTGATGTCCATTTCAGGAAGCACCTTATAATGCTCACTAACAGTGCGCTCTCTTGTTGGCTCATCACTTCTCATCAAAGCTGGGAGCGCACTGTCACTATGCACTGAGAAGAGTATTGCACAGTGAGCAGTAAGCTCGTACTGTACAGTATTTGGATGAGTAACATCAAATGCAGCGATGATTGTAACCCATAAGAAACCGAATCACCAGTAAGAGATAGATCATTAGGGGATATCCAGAAAAATATAATGGGATAAATGAGTGTTGTCATGGAGGGAGTATGATGGAGCCTCTACTGCAGATATCTAGTCTACTTTCCAATGTTTAAAGCCATTAGAACTGGATTGTGTTCCCTTGTAAAATAAGCAGATGCAAAACAAATGAAAATGAAACAAAAAAGTAAACATCAGAAATTCTCTATTTTTTTTCCTCAAATAGGGACGTCCAAGCAGTAGGAAATTGAAGGGCAAGGATGAGAAAAAATTATTAAAGCCATCAACCGTTTCCAAAGAGGACAAGGAGTTGGTTTCGTCGGGAGAAAGTTTCGACATTACTCCTCCAGAGTCTCATCTCTCCCTAGTGGATCCAGTTATACAAGAAAAATATAAGGAAAATCTATATACTGTGGTGGGTATTCATACAAACATGAACTGTCCAGTCAGTGTCAGACTGAAGAGACAGATACAATTGTAAGGGGAATAGTGACACATATTGATCAATTTGTTCATACATCTCCAGAAGGAATAACCGAGGAATAGCAAAACACAAAGATTTAAATGGATTGTCCGGGCTCAAGAGCGAAGTCTGCAGTCACTCTCTGTGACTGCAGACTTCTGAATCATCGTAGCGTGCCGTGCGAGTGATTGGTCACTTGACGGCACAAATGCGAGTGGCATACATGTGGTTATGTTCCAACTAGATGCGTTCGGCTTCTCTCAATTCACTTCTACTGAGAGAAGTTGGATGAGACTAGTCAGGATGTAAGCACATGTGTGCAAATTGTATACATGCTGTCATGTGACCGATCGCCTGCATCAGCAACACCGAGGAATCATGACAGTATGCGTACTGCACGCTGTCACGATTTGGAAGTCTGCAGTCCCATAGAGATTTTGCAGATTTTGCTCTGAAACCTGGACAGCCCCTTTAAGTAAAGGTCCAGACTTGTTCCTTTTGGGGAGTACAAGTTTTTACTGAAAGCATGATGTCAGAGGAGCTGAACTGATGCTATTTAAGTGTGAGAATCTTAGGCAGTTTAATGCATATAGTTCCTCCTCACCCGAAGGAATCATTTCCATCTTCTACCCTTCAGGGACATAATTATTTTATTACATGAAATTAAGGAATAGTCACATTACCTAGTAGATAGAAAAGCACATGGGGCTTCTGTGTCAGACCACTTGTCCATGCAGAAAAACTGCTTGGATGGGTGTCATTGACTTTAATGTACACACCATGTCCAAGAGTGCTTGTATTTATTGACAAGCGTTACCAAAATACGGTAAATAAAATATGATTTCTCAACAATAAGACCATTAATACGAGGCATACAGGTAGGACTAGCTCAAAAGTTTAAAAGAAGAGGAGTTAAAAAAAATAAAAATGCAAAGATGAAAATTGGCTGCAATAGATGAGCAGGTTAAATCTGATTTAAATAATATACTATTTTTTGGGACTACATTACATAGAGATCTTTCATAAGTTATATGGTTTGTAATGTATATGACTTTAAAAGCAAAGAACATATATGATCTTCTCCTTAAAAGGAATCTGTTGCCAGGATTTTACCAGAATAAAAGCATAATGTAGAGACAGAGACTCTGATCCCAGTGATGTGTCACTTACAAAGCTGCTTGCTGTAGTTTTGATAAAATAGTCCTCCATATTCATGAGTTCTGTACAGTCCTGCTTCCACCTCTGATTGGCAACTTTCTGCCTATGCACAGCATTCACAGCTGTCTATAAGTGATGTGGATGGGGTTAAACAAAACTCAGCATTCAGAGAATGGCTACATCTGCAGCAGATAAAACAGAGATTTTATCAAAATAACAGGAAGTAGCCTAGTAAGTCATACATTGCTGGAATCAGGGCTTCTGCACCTATATCATGTTGCTCTCTGATGGGGGAAGTAAAAACCTGGCGACTTATTTCCTTTAAACAGTGCTTCTATAAACGTTTCTATGCTTTTTACTTTCCACTCAAGTTGAAATATTTTTTGAGTAGTTTCAGTCCTTCTTTAAAGTTTCCAGTGACTTGATTGATATGCTTTACCCAGACTGCATACAGATGGTTACTCTTAATTTATTCTATATCTTTCCACATGAACATAAAAATCCCCAGGACTTTCCCCGCTCACAATATTGAAGTTTCATAGTGTCTATCATCCCTGACTCATTTTCTTAGTGCAATCATTTTTGCCTTTCCTCTGGTTTTAGAGCAGCAATCATTTTTGCTGACTTAATTATCTGAAGTGAATGGATTTTTTTTAGTTTGCAAATATTGGCTAAGTTCTTACAGATATCATCTCAATTACTGTCTAACATGTAGAAGCTGTGATGGAGCCATGTCCTGAGGCCTTGGTTTCATATTCCTTCCCCTGCTCTTGCACTACTATTTAGCTAATGTGCACCATTATTTCATAGCGTTAACGTTACTCCTCAACTGCAAGGAAGCTACAAAAAGGAACATAGAAAGTAATGCAGAGTCGTAATAGTAGAGAACGATAAAATGTAAACAGACTTCTAGGGGACCAACTTAGGGGATGTGGACACAACAACGTTTTCTGACGTCGAACCCACCAAGTTTTTCAAGAAGGAATATTTTTTTTCCCATTATAGATTGCCGGTGTTTTTTTTTTTTTTTAAAGCTTTTTCTCAGCAGTAATAGTTGTCTTTTGTACTGGAATTCTTCGTTTGTTTGTTTTTTTCAAACTTCAATCAACAGAAGAACCTGCTAATGGTTTTTCAAGCTCTCAGGAAGGCACTGTGTTATAGATGTTCTCAGGAAGGCACTGTGTTATGGGGGCTCTCAGTAAGGCACTGTGTTATGGGGGCTCTCAGGGAGGCACTGTGTTATGGGTGCTCTCAGGAAGGCACTGTGTTATGGGGGCTGTCAGGAAGGCACTGTATTATGTAGGGCTCTCCGTAAGGCACTGTGTTATAGATGTTCTCAGGAAGGCACTGTGTTATGGGAGCTCTCAGTAAGGCACTGTGTTATGGGTGTTCTCAGGGAGGCACTGTGTTATGGGAGCTCTCAGTAAGGCACTGTGTTATAGGTGTTCTCAGGGAGGCACTGTGTTATGGGTGTTCTCAGGGAGGCACTGTGTTATGTGGGCTCTCAGGAAGGCACTGTGTTATAGGTGTTCTCAGGAAGGCACTGTGTTATAGGTGCTCTCAGGGAGGCACTGTGTTAAGGGTGTTCTCAGGGAGGCACTGTGTTATGGGTGCTCTCAGGAAGGCACTGTGTTGGTGCTCTCAGGAAGGCACTGTGTTATAGGTGTTCTCAGGGAGGCACTGTGTTATGGTTGCTCTCAGGAATGCACTGTGTTATGGGTGCTCTCAGGAAGACACTGTGTTATAGGTGTTCTCAGGGAGGCACTGTGTTATAGGTGTTCTCAGGGAGGCACTGTGTTATGGGTGCTCTCAGGGAGGCACTGTGCTATGGGTACTCTCAGGGAGGCACTGTGTTATGGTTGCTCTCAGGAAGACACTGTGTTATGGGTGCTCTCAGGAAGGCACTGTGTTATAGGTGTTCTCTGGGAGGCACTGTGTTATAGGTGTTCTCAGGGAGGCACTGTGGAATAGGTGTTCTCAGGGAGGCACTGTATTATAGGTGTTCTCAGGGAGGCACTGTGTTATAGGTGTTCTCAGGGAGGCACTGTGTTATGGTTTCTCTCAGGAAGACACTGTGTTATGGGTGCTCTCAGGAAGGCACTGTGTTATAGGTATTCTCAGGGAGGCACTGTGTTATAGTTGTTCTCAGGGAGGCACTGTGTTATGGTTGCTCTCAGGAAGGCATTGTGTTATGGGTGCTGTCAGGAAGGCATTGTGTTATGGGTGCTCTCAGGAAGGCATTGTATTATGGGTGCTGTCAGGAAGGCACTGTATCATAGGTACCCTTTGAAAAGCACTGTGTTATGGGAGCTCTCAGGTAGGTACTGTGTTATGGGTGCTCTCTGGAAGGCACTGTGTAATGGGAGCTCTCAGGAAGGCACTGTGTTATGGGAGCTCTCAGGCACTGTGTTATGGGAGCTCTCAGGTAGGCACTGTGTTATGGGAGCTCTCTGGAAGGCATTGTGTTATTGGTACCCATAGGAAGGCATTGTGTTATGGGTGCTCTCAGGAAGGCACTGTGTTATAGGTGTTCTCAGGTAGGCACTGTGTTATTGGTGCTCATAGGAAGGCATTGTGTTATGGGGGCTCTCAGGAAGGCACTGTGTTATAGGTGTTCTCAGGGAGGCACTGTGTTGTTGGTGCTCATAGGAAGGCATTGTGTTATGGGGCTCTCAGGAAGGCACTGCATTATGGGTGTTCATAGGAAGGCATTGTGTTATTGGTGCTCTCTGGAAGGCACTGTGTTATGGGTTCTCTCAGGAAGGCACTGTGTTATGGAGGGCTCTCAGGAAGGCACTGTGTTATAGGTGTTCTCAGGGAGACACTGTGTCATAGGTGTTCTCAGGGAGGCACTATGTTATGGTTGCTCTCAGGAAGACACTGTGTTATTGGTGCTCTCAGGAAGGCACTGTGTTATTGGTGCTCATAGGAAGGCACTTTGTTATGGGGGCTCTCAGGAAGGCATTGTGTTATGGGTGCTCTCAGGAAGGCACTGTGTCATAGGTACCCTTTGAAAGGCACTGTGTTATGTGAGCTCTCAGGTAGGCACTGTGTTATGGATGCTCTCTGGAAGGCACTGTGTTATGGGGGCTCTCAGGAAGGCACTGTGTTATGGGAGCTCTCAGGCACTTTGTTATGGGAGCTCTCAGGTAGGCACTGTGTCATGGGAGCTCTCTGGAAGGCACTGTGTTATTTGTGCTCATAGTAAGGCATTGTGTTATGGGGGCTCTCAGGAAGGCACTGTGTTATGGGAGTTCTCAGGAAGGCACTGTGTTATGGGTGTTCATAGGGAGGAATTGTGTTATGGGTTCTGTCAGGAAGGCACTGTGTTATGGGTGCTCTCGGGAAGGAACTGTGTCATAGATACCCTTTGAAAGGCACTGTTATGGGAGCTCTCAGGAAGGCATTGTGTTATGGGTGCTCATAGGAAGGCATTGTGTTATGGAGGGCTCTCAGGAAGGCACTGTTATGGGTGCTCTCAGTAAGGCACTGTGTTATGGGTGCTCTCAGGAAGGCACTGTGTCATAGGTACCCTTTGAAAGGCACTGTGTTATGGGAGCTTTCAGGTAGGCACTGTGTTATGGGTGCTCTCTGGAAGGCACTGTGTTATGGGGGCTCTCAGGAAGGCACTGTGTTATGGGAGCTCTCAGGCACTGTGTTATGGGAGCTCATAGAAGGCATTGTGTTATGGAGGCTCTCAGGAAGGCACTGTGTTATGGGAGCTCTCAGGTAGGCACTGTGTTATGGGTGCTCATAGAAAGCATTGTGTTATGGAGGCTCTCAGGAAGGCTCTGTTATGGGTGCTCATAGGAAGGCACTGTGTTATGGGTGCTCATAGGAAGGCACTGTGTTATTGGTGCTCTCAGGAAGGCACAGTGTTATGGGTGCTCTCAGGAAGGCACTGTGTTATGGGAGCTTTCAGGAAGGCACTGTGTTATGGGTGCTCATAGGAAGGAATTGTGTTATGGGGGCTCTCAGGAAGGCACTGTGTCATAGGTACCCTTTGAAAGGCACTGTGTTTTGGGAGCTCTCAGGAAGGCGCTGTGTTATGGGTGCTCATAGGAAGGCATTGTGTTATGAAGGCTCTCAGGAAGGCACTGTATTATGGGTGCTCTCAGGAAAGCACTGTGTTATGGGTGCTCAAATGAAGGCATTGTGTTATGGGGGCTTTCAGGAAGGAACTGTGTTATGGGTGCTGTCTGGAAGTCACTGTGTTATGGGTGCTCATAGGAAGGCACTGTGTTATTTGTGCTCTCAGAAAGGCACAGTGTTATGGGTGCTCTCAGGAAGTCACTGTGTTATGGGTGCTCATAGGAAGGCACTGTGTTATTGGTGCTCTCAGGAAGGCACAGTGTTATGGGTGCTCTCTGGAAGGCACTGTGTTATGGCTGCTCGCTGGAAGGCACTGTATTATTTGTGCTCTCTGGAAGGCACTGTGTTATTGGTGCTCATACGAAGGCACTGTGTTATGGGTGCTCTCAGGAAGGCACTGTGTCATAGGTATCCTTTGAAAGGCACTGTGTTATGGGAGCTCTCAGGAAGACTCTGTGTTATGGGTGCTCATAGGAAGGCATTGTGTTATTGCTGCTCTCTGGAAGGCACTGTGTTATGGCTGCTCTCTGGAAGGCACTGTATTATTTGTGCTCTCTGGAAGGCACTGTGTTATGGGTGCTCATACGAAGGCACTGTGTTATGGGGGCTCTCAGGAAGGCACTGTATTATGGGTGCTCTCAGGAAGGCACTGTGTTATGGGTGCTCTCTGGAAGGCACTGTTTTATGGGTGCTGTCTGGAAGGCACTGTGTTATGGGTGCTCTCTGGAAGGCACTGTGTTATGGGTGCTCTCTGGAAGGCACTGTGTTATGGGTGCTCTCTGGAAGGCACTGTGTTGTGGGTGCTCATAGGAAGGCATTGTGTTATGGGGGCTCTCAGGAAGGCACTGTATTATGGGTGCTCTCAGGAATTCACTGTGTTATGGGTGCTCTCTGGAAGGCACTGTGGTATGGGTGCTCTCAGGAAGGCATTGTGTTATGGGGCTCTCAGGAAGGCTCTGTGGTATGAAGGCTCTCAAGGTGGCACTGTGTTATGGGTGCTCTCAGGAAGCATACAGTATATCACATGAGACTTTGGGGCTGGTGCACATATCACAGGAGACACTTTGGGGCTGGTGTATATATCACAGGAGACACTTTGGGGCTGGTGTATATATCACAGGCGATACTGGGGCTGCCGCTGTGGTCTTCATCTGTGGGATCACAGCACATTGTGCACCAGCTGCGCCCTTACAGTCCGAGCGTCTGACTCCAGCACGCCCCCCTCATGAAGACCAGTGTGAAAAACGCTCTTGTTCTTGATTAATCAGGCCCATTGTGTCAATATATCCTAAAAGGCATCTCTTCTGTGCAGCCTGGAGCAAAAGCAACACATTGCATTCACCAAACAGTCATGTTTTTATGTTACCCCTCATTTCATCTTCTGTATTTTAGATGTATGGGATCCTTGTAACCATGGCAGAAAATCTGGTTGTTTTTGCCGAAGACTTGAAGTTGGGAAATTCATTGTCTAAAACAGTCAACCAAGACACATCAGAAGGCTTTGAGTTCATTTGCAGTCAGTAGTGTTTAGGTTTTGCAGCAGAAGTTTTGTTTAATTAACTTTGTACTTATTAATAAAGGAACATAATTTAATTATTGGTTGCTTGTAATGTCATTTTTATATTTCCATCTCTTCTTTGATCCTGTTTTGGTTCATATTGCAATAGAAAAAAAATATATATAAAATAATGTATAAAGTATATATGTGTATTTGTGTTTATATGTATATAGTCCACAGCGCTGTACAGACGTTATCATCACTGTCCATACTGAGACTCACAAACTGAATTTCCTATCTTTATCCTGTTGGAAGCCCACACAAACACGGGGAGAACATATAAACTCCATTTAGATGTTGTCCTTGGTGGGATTTGAACCCAGGACTTCAACACTGCAAGGCTACAATGCTAACCACTGAGCCACCATGATGAACACTGTAAAAAAAAAAATAATTAAAAAATAAACGTAAAAAAATGCTGTTTCATTCACACTGCCTCCCAAAAACAAAATATAACTGAAATAAATGTGCAGCTCTGTTCTAATTATGGTTGGGAATGGCTAGGAAACAGGCATCCACAATGGACCAGACTTTATTTTTCTTTCAATACTGCAGTCAGGTTAGAGGGGAGAGGCTTCTGCTGCAGACAGTTGTCTTACAGTCAGACACAGGAAAGTGAGAAGGAGGGTGGGGCATGGCTGATCTTTTGTGAAACAGATTTTTATAAAGATATAGAGAATTCAGAAAAATTAAGAAATAATAGTTCATTTAGATTGTGAGCTGCAATGGGAACAGTGATGATGTTTGTAAAAGCGGGTAAAATAAATAAAAGAAAAATAAATTATATGTTAACAATATTCTTCTGATAAGTACAATTAAAACGATACAATATTTATGTATGTGACTTAATAGTTTGGGTTCTTATGGGTGAGGTGATACCAATTTCATTTTGAAAATTCTTTTGTATTGGGGTATAATAATGTTATTTATAAAGCACCAACATATTCAGCAGCACTTTATAATTAAGTGGGGACATGTACAGACAATAAAGACAATGTAAAGTAACCCACATTTCAACAGTTACAGTGGGATTGAGGGCCCTGCTCACAAGCTTACAATCTTTAAGGCTATGGTGGGGGTGGCAGGCAGAATAAAAAGGTAAAAAGTGCTTGTCATGTATGGTCAAGCTGTAAGAAGGGGTACCTTTTTGCACCGGGTCTGGAACTGTCGGGCTGTCACCTTTGTTGCTGGGGGGGAAAGCTTAGACACCCGGACCGACCTTTGCACTGGACAGCAGGGGGCATGTCTAAGTTAAAAAGGAGAGAGCGCGTGAAAGAGAGGGGACTCTTGGCGGGAACACGCGGCGTGCAGCAGGGAAAGTTTGGTGCTCCATCCTCTGAGCACCGTGATAGCACAGGCCTGCACTATAGAATCCCCGCTGCCGTGCACAGAGACTGTGACCGGAGACTTGCCGTGTACCCGTTGGCAACTGAAGTTGCCAAACGCTCCGGGCTGCACGTATGCCGCCTAATAAAGACCAGGTGACTCACTGAGAACTGTGCTCTTTCTCACACACATACGTCTACCGAGCTGCGTTAGGCCCGGACAATGTTGAGGACTGCGCTTCACTCTTCGTCACGAATCCCGATCCCTGGACCCCGCAGAGGACGCCGGGGGCTCTCTGTCACCGCTGGGAACTGGATCATCCACGCCTTCCGGACGACACTAGATTCATCACTCGCTAACGGCGTTGGCGCCACCGTCTATGGGCCTAGGACTCTCTACAGCCAGGAAGTCGACAGACTGATGAGTTTAACCCTTAATGAACAGTTGCTATACTATTTTCAATTGTT
>VIAB01020575.1:15906-29789 GCA_009801035.1 Oophaga pumilio | reverse complement strand
ATAACCAGAGGTCAGTACACAAGAGCAGCAGGATTGGAGGAGGAGGAAGAGCAGCAGCAGGTAGAGAGAAAGCTTGACTAAAGGCTAGACGCTCAATAATCTTGCAAGGAGGCAAGTACAAGGCCAGGTTTAAGTAGGGTGTTCAATCAAAAAATCACAAGATGAGCCAATCAGGGAAACTCAAGGCAGAGCCGATCAGGAACAACAGGGACTGGTATCTGAACTAGGAGGGGGTCAGTCCATAGAGCTGAATAGCTCAAAGGGAAAAACTTCTGCCTGGTGCACAGGAGTTACCAGGTTTGAGTCCAGACACAAGCTAATACCATGGCTTAGAGACAAATGATAGTTCCTGTAACATAATATTTTGTTGCACAACCTTTTTAGGCGATCAATGCACACAAACAATTTCTGTGCCTCTCAGTGAGACTTCTGTCCCCGTCCAAAGATATTTTGTTGGCTTCTCGTGAGCAGACGGCTCCTTGTGTCTCAGGTGTGATGAATCTTCTCCTGACTGCAGGTCTCATCTCTTTCTACAGATGTTCAATAAGATTTTGATCATGTCTCATGGAATCCAACTCAAAAGACACTGATGCTTTGCTCTCAGCCATTCTTGGATGATTTTAGCTGTGTTTTGGGTAAATATTCTATTGGAGGACCCATGACCTATAACTCACACCAAGATTTCTGACACAGAGTAGCACATTTGGCTCCAGATGTGTTGATAGTCTTGAGATTTCTTTGTACCCTGAACAGATTCAGGACCCCGTGTGCCAAATGCAGCAAAGCAGCCCAAAACATCCCCGAGCTCCTCCATGTGTCATAGCAGGTACAATGTTCTTTTCTTTGTAGGCTTAATTTTTTCTTCTGTGAACATAGAGCTGATGTGAAGCCATAAACCTCTAGTTTTGTCTCCTCCGTCCACAGGGCTTTCTCCCAGAAGCTTTGTGGCTTGTCAATATGCATTTTGAAAAATTCCAGTCTTGCATTTTTATAATTTGCTTTTAACAGTGGTTTCCTTCTCTGTCATTTTTCATGAAGTCAACTTTGGCCAAGACAGTGCTGGATGGTGTGATCTGACACTGATGGACCCAGACCTTGGAGTTCACCTGTAATCTCTTTCGAGGTTGTTCTGGGCTCTTTGGTTCCCATTCTTATTATCTGTCTCTTCAATTTGTCATCAGTTTTCCTCCTGCGGCCACGTCCAGGGAGGTTGGCTGCAGTCTCATAGACCTTTCACTTCTGAATAATATGTGCAGCTGTAGTAACAGAAAAAAACAGCTTTCTGGAGACATCTTATAGCCTTTACCTTTAACATGTTTGTCTATAATCGTCTTTCTAATCCCCGGAGACATCTCTCGCCTCAGCTTTCTTTGCTTCATGTACACTGTGGTATACACCATGATACCAAACAGTATAATGACTACTTTTGCCCCTGTACATAGGTAACTGACTGATGACAAGTTTGTAGACACCTGTGATTCTAATACAGGATGCACTTTACTTTCACAAGCCCCTATGGTCAAATTATTTTCATTCTTTTCTAGGGGAACCATCATTTTTTTTGTATATATTCTTTATTTAGAAAAAGGGAACCATCATTTTTGTCTAGTGCATTTTCATTAGTTTTTTTTTTTCGGTTGAGCCAGAATTCAAACGCAAAGACTGATTGTCATTATTGATATTCAATGCATTTAAATAGAAAATTAATTTTCTCAGTTTCAAGTTATTTCAGTGACCATTTTTGAGTTTTCTTACTTTACCAGAAGGTAACAACTATTTACTTTAGTCTATGTGTGTATTTCCCTACTGTAAGGGCCCCGTTTCACATACCGACGCACCAGCGATCCTGACAACGATATGAACTTGTCAGGATCGCTGTTGTGTCGCTACATGATCGCTGCTGAGCTGTCAAACAGGCAGCTCAGGCAGTGATCAGGACAGCGACACTGCGGGTAACTTCGCTTAGTTACCCGCAGTGTACGTTGGATACCAGCCCGCTGATGCAGGGAGCTGGTAACCAAGGTACACATCGGGTTTCCAGGCGCTGCGTGGTGCCTGGAAACCCGATGTGTACCTTGTTTACCAGCTCCCCTGCAGCAGCGCGCTGGTATCCAACGTACACATCGGGTTTCCAGGCACAGCCCCGCGCCTGGAAACCCGATGTGTACCTTGGTTACCAGCTGATCGCTGGTCTCCTGCCTGCCACACGCAGCGATGCGTGCTGGCCAGTGGGAGACCAGCGATCAAAAAAAAGTCCAGGCATTTCTGACACGACCAGCGATTCACAGCAGGGGCCTGATCGCTGGTACGTGTCAGACATAGCGAGATCGCTGCTGAGATCGCTGTTGCGTCACAAAACTTGTGACTCAGCAGCGATCTTGCTAGCGATCTCGCTATGTGAGATGGGGCCCTAACACTCTAGTCTTCTTCCCCCACAATGGTTTAACTTTCATGGCCCTAAAAGTATGATATCCACAAAAAGGTCCCGGACACAAAAAATAATACCCTCACAATTTCACCCCACAGTCCTTCCCATATGCACACTTTGATGACTCTGCAGGGTCTCCACCAAATATGATGCCCTCACACATTATGAGGCCATCACAGGAACTTCGACACAGTATGATGACCCTACACAGTATGATGATCCTACACAGTATGATGACCGTACACAGTATGATGACCCTACACAGTATGATGATCCTACACAGTATGATGACCCTACACAGTATGATGATCCTACACAGTATGATGATCCTACACAGTATGATGACCATACACAGTATGATGCCCCTACACAGTATGTTGATCCTACACAGTATGATGACCCTACACAGTATGATCACCATACACAGTATGATGCCCCTACACAGTATGATGACCCTACACAGTATGATGATCCTACACAGTATGATGACCGTACACAGTATGATGACCCAACACAGTATGATGATCCTACACAGTATGATGACCGTACACAGTATGATGACCCTACACAGTATGATGACCCTATACACTATGATGACCATACACAATATGATGACCGTACATAGTATGATGACTCTACACAGTATGATGATCCTACACAGTATGATGACCCTACACAGTATGATGACCGTACACAGTCTGATGATCCTACACAGTATGTTGACCCTACACACTGTGTTGACCCTCACAGTATGATGATCCTACACAGTATGATGCCCCTACACAGTATGATGCCCCTACATAGTATGATGACCCTACACAGTATGATGATCCTACACAGTAGGATGCCCCTCTTATGTCTACCAAAAGCATTGACATTAAAAAAATAAATAAACCCACTCTGCTCACCCTACTCCCCTGATGCGGTGCTCCAGTCTCTTCACTGAGGCTCCGCACAGTAAGTGATGTCATCCCGCCTGCGGTGCTGAGGCTGAGACTTTCAGGCTGAACGATGGAGGGGTGAGCCAGCGGCTCCTTGTTACACCATTCGATCCAATGCTGTCTGCATCCCGGGATGCAAATTAAAATGGATTCCGTTCAGTTCGGTTACTGAGACCGAGGCTGATGTTATCGTTGTTGTACTTCAAAGACAAGAATTTCACATCGTTACATCAACACCGTTACATGATTGACATGGAAAACAATAAACTATAATTACCCGTCAAGGGGCACGTCTGACACCGTCATCTCGGCACTGACACCACCTGAAATTAGTTTTTTTTTCTCATTTTTGGATCCTTGATCCGACTCTATTAACTTTTTTCCTTCTCTTTCGGATTAATTACCCATCGTCAGAAATGGCGTTGCCTATCTCGCTGATTTATTTTTTTTTCCCATTTACTTATTTACAATATTTAAAATTAACTTACTTATCAAAATGCGAAGCCGCGGAGATCATTCATCTTTCTGTCGACTGCTTCTACATCACAATACCGCCGTGATTGATAAAGTGTCTTAAGTTCAAGCGGCGAGAACTCGGCTACAGTAAAAATCCCGTCAGAAGATTAATTAAGAGTCATCTTTGGGCGACAGGTTTTTAAATAGGTTTTGGATTTAAACAAAATATCAGCTGAAGCAGAAAGAGATTTTAAGAAGGAAACTTAATGATGGCCGAGTCCTGCAAGGAAACATGCAATTCCATGAGGAAGAACGATCTTAGCGTTACAAGGGCTGTTCTTATGGATGTAGCGGGGCTGAATGCTGAATTTCTAATGTAACGGTTAAAAAGAAGTGAAAAGTACTGAACAGGATTAGAAAAACGTGACAGTGTTCTTCCAGAAAATAGCGCCACCCCAGTCCACTGGTGGTGCCTGGTATTGCAGCTCTATTGAAGCAGAGCTGCAATAACACACGCAACTTATGGACAGGCATGGAGTGATTCTTAAAGAAAGAAGCCATGTTTCTTCAATCCTATACCACCCATTTAAGACATTTGACATCATGGGAAACAACAGATTGTGAAATTACCAAAGCAAATTACCAAAGCAAACAAATGGCGTTTTATCCATAAAATCAGACGCGGCAGCTCCTTTGGCATTTTTGATCTGACACCTCTGTATAAACAGATGTATCACATATCAGTTGGTGTATGTGTAAATATACTGGTGGGGTACTGAAAATCCCCCTTTGACACTGTGGGAACAATTTGGTATTTCTTTTGTGCCTTTTTTATTCAATTTTGTTTTTAGTTTTTAGTTTACCACATTTTTTTTTCATTTGCTTCATTTTCTTTTATTTGTTTGTTACTTTTTACCCCCTGATGAAGCTCGATGAGAAACACATGTCAAGAGTGTTTTCCTGATAGGTAAAGTTTGTTTGATGCCACTGTGCATCATTATAACTATGTTATATCTCCTTTATACTAAGCTCACTTACTCTTATATTTTCTGGACAGGATTGATTACTTTAGTCTTATATTCTTGCTGCAGTATCCGTCTTCAATATACTTCTTTACTGATTTATTCTACTTTCTTTTTGAGAGTGCAGTGTCATTGTTCACCTATTCATAGTATTGTAAATGTCGGACTGTGTATGTCTATCTTATTGCTTTTAATTGTAACAAAATAATAATAATAAAATAATACAAATCTATTTTTACTTATGTGTTGAGAATTGCACATTTCTTTTTATAGGTTTTCTTGTTTTTTTTTTCTTTTTCTAGTTTGCCATTGTGGTTGAGATTTGGTGTTTCCAAATGTTTTTCACTGATTCACTAATTGCAATTTTTTTTAAAAAAACATGCAAATGTAAACCAGTCCATTTCTAGTGTTTTTTGTATGCCACAATTTTTTTTCAATTCCCCCACCACTGTTGAACTGTGCGTTTTTTTTTGGTGCATTTTTTCTCCATAATTTCATTTTTGGAACTGTTTTTCACTATGTTTTAGTAATATTATAGGAAGAAAGGAAGCCTTTGACTTTTATTTTACCCCTAAAATATAGGGACATAGAAATGCGCTGGTATATCAAGATGTAGATCTATGTACCTATACAATGTGCCTGTAATGAAGAATACCAGTTACATTTAGGTAGAGGAAATTCTACTATATTAATACTTGTCATTGTTACAGCTGCTGACTGCCATGCAAGAGGTTGGGTTTCAAAAACCCGAGAAAGACCAGACTTCCATAGAAGTGAAGAATGAGTTAATTAAATGAATATTAGATGTTGGAGGAGGAACTACTGAGCAATGAACGCTTCAGTAACATGTAAGGGGGTGACTGGAAGACGTTGTGGCAATAAAAGAGTTATGTACTAATTTTTGCTGTTTAGTTGTGTGATATAAGTTGTTGTATTTTATCCTTACGGCCGGTTTTATGTCTCAGTTCTCCTGGAGGCTTTTCCTCAAAGCCCATCTCTGGGAATGGGGTAGGTTGGTCCTCTAGAGGGACCATTACCAGCATAAGGATACAGTTTGGTTTACACAGGAATATATATAATTAGTTCATGGGATTAGCCCACTAGTCGGGAGTGGTTAGATTAATTTATAGGGGAGACACTTCCTAGTATAGGAGTAGTTGAGAGCTGAATCAGGAGTGGAGGAGATTGAGTGAGGTTAGGAGAGTCAAGAAGTGCTAGATAATGACAGTGCCAACGGGTTCTAAGAAAACGAATGTAGCAGAGGCAGAAGGGTTCCTTCAGTTCAAGTCTCCTAACAATCGGAAGACACATCACAAGCGTCGTATGGACTACGGCAATGTCTTGGGCCTAGGGCCTGGAAGAGGTATTGAGTGACATATCTCTGTCCCCTCTGTGAGGAAGATATCAACCTGGTCACAGCGAAAGGAAAGGATGGTGGGCTTCAGGGAAACTTATGCCTTATACGAAGCTCCAACAGAAGATGTTGAGGTGGGAGCAGGTCATGCAGACTGAAGTCAAGGACCAATAATACACAGGACCAAGGGAACATCACCAGAAAGGGACTCTGTCTCACTTTCTTGTATCCATATTACACAGAAAAGCCAAACCTGTTAAACTGGACCAGTGGTCTCCTGTCATATCTGTAGTGTTATGTTTAGGTAGCTGAGGAGAAATAGCAAAAACAGTAATACACCAGAGAGGCTGGAACCTATTGGATTGCAGTAACCTGAACTAACCACACAACTAGAAGTAGCCGTGGAGCGTTCCTACGTTGATCCTAGATGCCTCGTCACAGCCTGAGAGATAACTACACCTAAAGGCAGAAAGATGAAAGCTATCTGCCCCGGAGCAGATCCCCAAAGAAAATAGGAAGCCCCCAAACATGTAATGGCGGTTAGACAAGAAGAAAGCACGGACACAGACAGAAAATAGAATGAGCAAACGCTGGGGCCCAATCTGTCTAGACAGAAAAGTATAGGAAAGGATTCTGACTGCAATCCAAAAAAACCCTAAAAAATACCAACACTTCTGATTACAAAAAACCTGAGATCACACGATTTCCACCACCTAAATCAGATCTCTGGTGTAACAAAACCAAGCCGCAGCCACTGAAAAAACAGGAAAAAGCAAATGAACAAATAGCAGTGGCTACAGATAAACTGAGAGGAGCACAGGCCCCAGGAGGGGACCCCGCCAAACTCCAAAAGTGCAGAAAACTATGCAAAAAGCAAACACAAAAAGAAAAGTAAAAATATCTTATCGGAAAGCAGCGGATGCATGCAAGACTCCAGCAAACTTGCAAATGAACCAGGAACAACAATTGAGACAAGAACAATTGATCACCGGCAACCATCATGGGAGGGAACCTCCCTTATATCAGTCCAGTCAGTGATCCCAGATTGTTATTCCTCACTGGAAGGTTCAGTACTGTCTGTAACCACCAGAGGGAGCCTCTGCTCAGAAACCATCTCTAGCACATTCACAACACTGTAGCTTCTGCCAGATCCAGTCCCATGTGTGAGGAGATTACAAGGGATATCAACCTACAAGTGAGTAAATAAAGTCCGGACCAGGGCCTGTATAGTATGATCTGAGATTTGTATTAAGATGGATCTGGTCTGTGGTCTCTAAAGAGGGGGGCTCTGGTTTGTTTCCTGCACCAAAGTGATCTAAAGGGGGAGTCCGCTATGATATCTGCATAAAGGTATTCTGGTCTGGTTTGATGTGTGGTTTGCAGTCATTATTAAGTCTTATCTGACTTGGGATTTGTGTTAAGGTGGGGGGATCTGTATATGTTTAGTCAGCCGGTTATGTGACCTGTAATTTTTGTGGCCTGCATTAAGTTTGATGATTGTGCAGATTTTGTACCTTCCTCTTGGCATGACATATTCTAAGATGGCGCCAGATGATCACATTTAAGAAACATAATTTTGCGATACTCTATTGGGAGATGTTTATACTATATGTAGTCATTCAGTGGTCGTGATATGAATTGCAGCCTGTCGAGAATTTTACTCGAAAGATGATTTGACACCTTCTCATATTTCCGTGCCTAAAATTATCAGTGAAGACTTCCAGACCATTGGCTGTCCAATTAATGGATTTTTTCATGTTTCCAGACATTTTACCCACTGATGGGAGAATTCTTATAAATCTGATGAGTAACATGTAGAGTCCAGCTGCCCGGGTCGTAATATTGATGATATTTCGCGGAGCCTCTGCCACCTGCTGGGGAGATAAGGACAAGCTGTCAGTGGTGTGTCGCTATTTGGCCTTTTGGATTAATTTCTCATTCTGTGAAACTGTTTCCATGTCAGAATTAGTCAGCGCGCAGGTTTCCAGCACTACCTCCGTGTAAACGCCTGTGGCATTTGTTTGTTCCTGACGTTGCACAGGGATTTCTCTTGGCGACCTGCGGGCATCCACCATGGAGATGATGGAAGATGATTCATAGCTGCCTTTGACATTCATTTTCTGGCAAAGGCTGATAAGATGAAGACAAAAGATGGCAAGTTTATCTACATGAAGGGAGGGGAGAGTTTAGTGCAGACAGGTTAATTCAGAGCAGATTAGTTCTGGGCGACTCCATTAATACCCGGGAAACTCGCGATTTATCGCACTGTATTTCGAAGTGCAGCCGCTTGGAAATAAAAAATGAAGATCGACCTTTTGTCTCAAGCTGTGAAGTAATCAGAAAGTTCAAGTTCTACAATATATATGTATCAGAGATGAGCGAATCTAACGGAATTCAAATTTGACAGATTTGATTAAATTTGGGCATGAAATTTGATTTGCATTGAAGGTATCAAAGCGAATTGAAGGTTCCTTCTTACGCTCTGAAGTCTCTCCAGTTGCAGCCTGTCGACAATTTTGCTTAAAAGATGAGGTGACACCTTCCTGTATTTCCGTGTCTAAAATTATCAGTGAAGGCTTCCTGACCATTGGATGTCCAATTAATGGATTTCTCCATGTTTCCAGCCATTTTACCCAATGATGGGAGAATTCTTATAAATCTGATGAGTAAAATGTAGAGTCACCTGGTGTCTGGACAGGTGAGCTGGTAATTTTATCCCTTCTTTTGATACACCTCTAAAAATCAGCAAATTGGTTGCTGTCCTGATGTCATTTTGCTGAATTTGCATGAAACAATTCATAATAAATTCAGATTTAGGAAAAATCCAATTTTTTTTTATTACATTCAAAGTGAATTCATTTTACCTAAAGTCAATTTGCTTATACTTATGTACATACAGTGCCTTGCGAAAGTGTTCGGCTCCCTGGAACTTTTCATTCTTTTCACACATATCATGCTTCAAACATAAAGATGCCAAATGTAAATTTTTCGTGAAGAATCAACAACAAGTGGGACACAATTGTGAAGTTGAAAAAAATTTATTGGTTATTTTAATTTTTTGTGGAAATACAAAAATTGAAAAGTGGGGTGTGCAAAATTATTCTGCCCCTTTACTTTCAATGCAGCAAACTCACTCCAGAAGTTCATTGTGGATCTCTGAATGATCCAATGTTGTCCTAAATGACTGATGATGATAAATATAATCCACCTGTGTGTAATCAAGTCTCCGTATAAATGCACCTGCTCTGTGATAGTCTCAGGGCTCTGTTTGAAGCACAGAGAGCATCATGAAGACCAAGGAACACAACAGGCAGGTCCGTGATACTGTTGTGGAGAAGTTTAAAGCTGGATTTGGATACAAAATGATTTCCAAAACTTTAAACATCCCAAGGAGCACTGTGCAAGCGATCATATTGAAATGGAAGGAGTATCATACCACTGCAAATCTACCAAGACCCGGCCGTCCCTCTAAACTTTCATCTCAAACAGGAGAAGACTGATCAGAGATGCAGCCAAGAGGCCCATGATCACTCTGGATGAACTGCAGAGATCAACAGCTGAGGTGGGACAGTCTGTCCATTGGACAACAATCAGTCGTACACTGCACATGTCTGGCCTTTATGGAAGAGTGGCAAGAAGAAATCCATTTCTCAAAGATATCCATAAAAAGTGTTGTTTAAAGTTTGCAACAAGCCACCTGGGAGACACCAAACATGGGGAAGAAGGTGCTCTGGTCAGATGAAACCAAAATCGAACTTTTTGGCAACAATGCCAAACGATAAGTTTGACATAAAGGCGACACAGCTCATCACCCTGAACACACCGTCCCCACTGTCAAACATGGTGGTGGCAGCATCATGGATTGGGCCTGCTTTTCTTCAGCAGGGGCAGGGAAGATGGTTCAAATTGATGGGAAGATGGATGGAGCCAAATACAGGACCATTCTTGAAGAAAACCTGTTGGAGTCTGCAAAAGACCTGAGACTGGGACGGAGATTTGTCTTCCAACAAGACAATGATCCCAAACATAAAGCAAAATCTACAATGGAATGGATCACAAATAAATGTATCCAGGTGTTAGAATGGCCAAGTCACAGTCCAGACCTGAATCCAATCGAGAATCTGTGGAAAGAGCTGAAAACTGCTGTTCACAAACTATCTCCATCCAACCTCACTGAGCTCCAGCTGTTTGCCAAGGAAGAATGGGCAAGAATTTCAGTCTCTCGATGTACAAAACTGATAGAGACAAACCCCAAGCGACTGCAGCTGTAATCACAGCAAAAGGAGGTGCAACAAAGTATTAAGTTAAAGGGGCCGAATAATATTGCACGCCCCACTTTTCAGTATTTGTATTTCCACAAAAATTAAAAATAACCAATAAATTTCTTTCAACTTCACAATTGTGTCCCACTTGTTGTTGGTCAAAATAACATAAAAATGCAGTGCTTTCAGACTTCAAATAATGCTAAGAAAACAAGTTCATAATAATTTAGAAACAACAATACTAATGCTTTACCTCAGGAAGAGTTCAGAAATCAATATTTTGTGGAATAACCATGATTGTTAATCACAGCTTTCATGCGTCTTGGCATGCTTTCCACCAGTCTGTCACACTGCTTTTGGGTGACCTTATGTCACTCCTTTTACAAAAATGTAAGCAGTTCTTCTTTGTTTGATGGCTTATCACTATCCATCTTCCTCTTGATTAACATTCCAGAGGTTTCCAGTGGGGTTCAGGTCTGGAGATTGGGCGGCCATGACAGGGATTTGATGTGGTGGTCCTTCATCCACACATTGATTGACCTAGCTGTGTGGCATGGCGCACTGTCCTGCTGGAAAAAACAGTCCTCAGAGTTGGGGAACATTGCCTGAGCAGAAGGAATCAACTGTTTTTCCAGGATAACCTTGTATGCGGCTTGATTTATACATCCTTCGCAAAGATTAACCTGCCCAATTCCAGCCTTGCTGAAGCATCCCCAGATCAACACCGATTCTCCACCAAATCTCACAGTGGGTGCAAGACACTGTGGCTTGTACGCCTCCCCAGGTCTCCGTCTAACCTTTGGACGACTAGGTGTTTTGCAAAGCTGAAAATTAGACTCATCAGAGAAGATTACCTTACTCCAGTCCTCTAAGGTCCAATCTTTATGGTCTTTGTCAGACTTCAGCCTGGCTCTCCTTCGCTTCTCATTGATTAAAGGCTTTTTTCTAGCTTTACATGACTTGATGTCATCCTGCGGTTGCTGAGTGACATTCGAATAAGATGACGGTCATTCCGGTCAGTAGAGAGTCACCCTCTGCCGGTCTGTAGCTTTGTTGTCCCAAATGTCTGCTGCTTGACCTTGTTGTAATGGACTGCCATCTTAGAAATTTTAAGGATGGAGGCAACATGACTCGCTCTGTATCCCTCTGCTAGTAAAGCCAGAATTGAGCCCTTCGTTTCCTCACTCAAGACTTTTCTTTTCAACTCCTTTGACATGGTTAAAAGTTATTTTTTATTTCTATTACTTTGGGGATATTACTAGCACTTGTTTTGCCATCCAGCTTGTCCTATTGCAAGAGGATTGTGAACACCACAACAGTATTTTCTATACTTTCCCTCGTTAGATAAGATTTGGTTCAGGTGATCACTAATCAGAAGCACATTAAGTAGAATGAGGTGAACTCTGGTTGGAATCAGCTGACACTGGAATGGAACGGCTGTCAGACATGGAGAGAAGCTGATCTTTATAAAACTGTGCAGTGGTCTCTTAATTTTTGCCAGAGCTATATATATACTGTATTTTCTATTCCCTTTTCTTGCGCACTACTACTTTTTTTTGTGGAGGAACTCAAGGGGCATTATTACTGCTTGTGTGTAGACACAGTGACACAATAGTCATCTGCAGAGGTTCCCCTATATCTGCTATGAATAGTTTTAAATATAGTTATCTAGGTAAGGAACCCATTCAAATTTGTTTTGCTCGCCCTCCGAGTGATAGGTATGTGGAAACCATCAATTCTCAGCTGATCTCGTGTAATATACTGTGGCTTAGCAACTCTTGAGAAAACATATAAAACTGATACTTTATGTTCTACCCTGGCTCCGAGGGGGCGGTCCATGACACATAAAGTATTCCACTAGCTCCACCCCTGCACTATACATAATACAATGTATCAGTTTCTTCTTCATTCACTAAGAACCTTGAAGATAACTTGGAAGGAGCTTTGGAGGATTTTGTTTTGCCTTTCACTGGATCGCTACTTGCAGGATTGATGAGGCAGTACTTGATGGGACTGGTGTCATTTTTCTGTACCCTCACTAACTAATTTTGCAATCAGACAGCAGGCACTTGGCTCATCTTTATTCATAAAGCAGTCTTAACTATTTGTTTCTGTCTTTTGTTGTTAATCAGCTCCTTCAAAAAAATTCGTTCTCTTACTGTTTATTTTACGCCTTTGAAATATCCGAGGTATTGTCCTCACTGTTCTGATTGCAAATTATTCAAATGATGGCATAGCAGATACGGGAAGACAGATAGTGTCCGCAGCACCGCTGTCAGATTATCTCTTCTATATGGTCGGGACCTCCCTGGTGCTAACTTCTCTTCAACTTCTTTTAATGCCAATGAGCGATGTAATGCAGCCATTTAGCCTCATGACATACGCAGCGTCCTGGAGAGATAACAGTTCTGTTTACTCCATAAAACAAGCATTGTGCGACAGCGGGGCGCACGACGCTCACTGTTCTCTGGCATCCATAACTATCCTCACGCAATTTGTTTGAGACGTATAAACTTTTGAAACAAATAAACGCATTGGAAAAGTATCAGAGTTTACTGCAACAAGCTGTTATTCCTCAGGATAAAGGAGGGGTTTTATTAGTAAAATGGAGAAAAAGCATAAAAAGGAGGATGGCGTCTTGTGTAATACGCTGGGTGCTCATCTTATATGAGCGATATATCCCATGCACAAGGAAGGAACAGGGTTTCGTTGCTGCTCCCCATTGCCCAAACGCAACATCCCTGGATAAAGACTGTACGGCACAGAGATGCACCAGTAGAGCCAGTAGTAGTAGGGTATGGAGGAAACACCTTGATGCCTCTGCTGGATCCCCAGATTGGATATCATCTCTGCAAAGCAAATGGAAGATTCATTGAAGAGACGGCTGTGTAGTAAAATATGTTCCTCGCTTCTGGAACGCATTTCAGGGATTAATTTCCCTTCATCCGTCTGCACACATAGCAAGCGTATCACACATGCATGGTTTATATACCGTAACGGCACAGAAATTACTAATTTGTCTAAGTGTTAGCCACACATTGAACCCGATTCATTCATCATTTATGATGTATTGAAGTTTTATGGTGTGTGTACTACTAATGTTTTTGTTTTGCACCAAATTCTTTAAAATGGCGCATGTGGATGATGGATTTGGCACAAAATCAAAAATGTTGTCTTTAACCAGTTTTTACAACCAGCGGTGTAACTAGAGTCTGATGAGCCCTGATGCAAGATTTGGAAAAACATCCTGGTTTTATATATGGAGAGAATGTACAGTGGCATGTAAAAGTTTGGAGATCCCTGGTCAAAATTACCATTATTGCTAACAGTTAAGCAAGTTGAAGATAAGATCTCTAAAAGCCCTAAGATTACAGATGACACATTTCCTTTGTATTTTAAGCAAAATATATATAAATATAT
>VIAB01020575.1:0-10518 GCA_009801035.1 Oophaga pumilio | reverse complement strand
TTAAAAAGAGTAAAAATAGGAACATAGACAGAATGATACCCCCTCCATATCACACCATCACAGAATTTTTTTCCATAACTTCTTTTCTCCACTGCGGCTCAGACTTCTTTACGTGAGTGTATCTGCATCCTCCAGGACATTGTCCACACAACTGAAAAGCGGTGAGATGTCAGGGAAATAAACATAGGAGTAATGTCACCCACACCGCCTGTTACACAGTTCTTCCTGACAAGTTGTCGGCCATCACAACTGCAACTTTCATGACTCATGACTTTAAGATCACTGCTGTAGAAGAAGTCGAAAAGGACTCATCCCTCCATCTCGATCTCCTCAAAAAACGTGAAATGTTTTTAATATTTCAGCTGCAGTCACTGATACCTATGAGTGTCTGGAAGGCGTACAACCTACTGCTTACGAGTCAATTCCAGTGATGTTTAGGCAGTTGTAATTTAGATTTATTTTTTATGCATTATGCCTGGGCAAACTGAGATTATCCTTCGTATACATTGTGTTCTTCCAGACCATTATAACACATAAAGAGCATTTCCTAATTGCTGTAATATTTTTTTAAACTATTTTATGTGATCCTTTTTTTTTTTGTCCCCAACTCCATCTCTTCACCATTCAAGTCTCACAATTGTCTACATTATTTTCTCCAGACGAAGCAGTTGCGAAACGCGCGTCGGCGGGGTGGGCCCTTGCTGTCATACTTTCATGGAATTTGCACTTTATTAAGGGAAAAGGTTTTTTGTCCCATTGTGAACTGTACTCTTTACTTCCATTTAGCCTTAATTTTGTACTCTGTAAATTTAATGTCTACAGTATATTCCTTACTCCTACCTGCTCCTTATTTATGTTATTTTTGTTTACCCTTGACAGATATATTCTTTTTGTTTCTCGGGCTCACCCACTATTCTTGTTCATTTGTGGAGCTGGCCTTATTTATACTCGTATATCTGTTAATACTTTTTTTTAATGGTATCTAATAAAAGTTTATACATTTTATCGTGATGTTTTGTATCCTGCAAATTCTCTTTAGTTCCTTCATTTTATATCCATCTTACAATCCTGTTCTCTGCATGCTTAGTAGAAGAGACACTTTCTATAGTGTAAAGCCATCCGTACACATATTCCTGATCATCACCAGTTGCTCACTGTATCATCAGCGTCTGATTTTGCCTTCTTTTTGGTGCTTCACGGCGACTGTCTCACAACCGAAGTTCGCTGAGTGTCTCTGCTACATCGCAGCACAATACAAGTACTGGAGTTGCATTGCGACCCTTAGGATACTGTGACTGTGCAACACAAGTAGCAAGCAATCCAAAAGGTTGGACTTCTAGTGACTTATTTCTTGCAGCCGCAGAATCTTCGGGGTCGCAATGAGACTCAATTCGCTTGCATTGTGCTCCGACACTTAGGAAACTTCGGTCTCGTGACAGGTGTTGCGGCCAAAATTGCTGTGTAGACCCAGACTAATACTTCTGTCACATTTCTTTTTCATCTTGTATTTGTGTCCATTTTTTACCCCAAATTGGTTCAAAATGGTTAATTAATTTTCTGCAAATTAAAAAATAAGCTCTTTATTTTTGTCACTAACTGTTTTTTGCAACATTTTAATATATAAAGTCACAAATTCGGCAAAATGGTGCCAAGATGGTGTCAAAATTATTGCATTTGTCGTTTATTCTATCTAGTGTTGGTGTTTTTTGCCTGTTTTCATTTGCGTGCACCTAGTTTAAATGTGTTGTATTTAATCTCATTTCTGGATTTGACTACACTTCTCTGTACTGCTGTATCATGTCCTCCATGCGGCTGCTTTCCCTTAAGTGTTTTTTCTTATGCCAGTAATGGATTCGCAGATATACCGCTCAGTACTGCAGCATAATGTCCTATATGCTGCTATATTCTATTAAATGTGGTATCTCATGCCAGTGCCGGATGCATGGCTACACTGATCAGTACTACTGTATAATATCCTCCATTCGGCTGCTTTCTATTAAGTGTTTTATTTCACACCAGAGATGGATTCACAGTTACTTGGCACATTGCTTCTTTATAATTTCCTCCATGCTGATGCATTCTAGCAAATATTTTTTCTCAGTCCAGTAATGGATTTTGCTACACTGCTCAGTACTGCTAGCCTATAAAAACAACTAATGAATCATTATAGATCACCAAAATGTATAAAAAAAAATCCTTTTTTTTTAACACCATTAAAATAGTTTGTGCACACCATAATAGGTCTGTCAAAGAAAAATATTAGTCATGGGGAAATACCAATATCCCAACACATATGTAAGTATAACCAGAAAAGATTAATGTAATGTAAAAGGGTAGGCAATGTACATCAATCCTTACTGGAATATATTATACAGGGAAAACTTAATCAACATAAATATAGACAATGCATAACAGTTGCCTTGAGATCCTATCAATTAAGTGCAAAGGTCAGTAAAAAGTGTAGGTAGGACTTACTGGGCTCTCTACGCATTTCGCACATTGATTTATCAAGGGTACTATTCTTTATTGCTATATAATGTTCTTCATGTTGCTGCTGCATTATATTAAATGATTTATCTCATTCCAAAGATGGATTCCCAGCTGCACTGCTCAGTACTTCTGTATAATGCCATCCATGCAGCTACTGCTGCTTCCAGATATGTGTTACATAGAGACAGAAGGGCAGGGCAGGAATCCCTCATGTCTGTGTGTGCTGTGTATTGGTTCTGTATTGCTATATAATGTCCTCCATGTTGCTGATGCATTACATTAAATGTTTTATCTCATCCCGGAGATGGATTCCCAGCTACACTGCTCAATACTGATCTATAATATAATACAGATCCATGCTGCTACTGCTGCTTCTAAAAATGAGTTACACAGAGACAGAAGGGCAGGAATCCCTCATCTCTGTGTGTGCTGTGTATAATACGAGACAGCATAGCCGCTATTCTACACTCAATAGATCAGAGAAAATTAAAGATTGTGCCTATGGAAAAGAAAACTAGTAACAAATGCAGGATGCAAATCATATAATGGCCAGAAAAAGCTTTATTCCTCATGTGCACACATGATGCTTATTCTGAAAAGTCACCTGAAGGGACAGGTATACTTGTAAAATCCTAATCTTATGAAACCAAGAAAGTGGTGATTCAGCTTTACCTGTGAATAGAGGAGGGAAGGATCCCTTCCTGTAAATTGTATTCTGCCTTACCCTCCGCTAATAAAAGGGCTTTTCATCTAGGAGAACATCTGTCTGCTTACTCCATGCTCTGATGCTAATGCTATTTGCCCAATTAAATCTCAGGAACTCTTTTCCCCGTGGAGTTGACTCTGCTGATTTAATGAACACTTGACATTAATACGCCTTGCCATGTGCATCCATTACTCGATTAATATTTGATAATCACATTTCCTAACTTTTTCCGGATTGAAGAAATAAAAAATGGTATCTTGAACTTCGTCTCGGCTTTATACGACCTTTGTTGCTCTTTTACAAGACGGAGCGAGGAGCGCTGCAGCCAGAGGCCGAGTTTATTGCTAATTATGTTTGGGTTTCTTTTTGTGTTTGTGAAAATGGAAAATCACAAGAAACCGAGGAAAAGAGAGAAACATTTGACAAAGCAGATACTGAGGGACGTAATGTTATGTACCACAAAGAATGTGAAAATAACCATGAGAACAAAAGCAGTAATATTTATAGGGCAAATCCACTATGTCATAGGTCACATAGGGATGTATTTCATATAACAGACTGAGTCGCTTTGTTTGTACAGCATGTTACATTACTTGGGCTGTATTCATCATAACAATTTGTATTATTCTCCAGAGCTGCACTCACTATTCTGCTGGTGCAGTCACTGTGAACATACATTACATTACTGACCCTATACTAATGCTGAGTAGGGATGACTGAACCCGAACTGTAATGCTCGGAGTTCGTACCGGACATAGATGTTTTCCCAGAAGTCCGTTTATAGTTTAGTTTGGTGCTGAATAAAGTATTGGCATGGCTGTGATTGGACAGCGCAAAATGCGACCTGGCCTGTATAAATTCCGGATCACGAGTGACACTGCCATGGCGCTCTATCTAGTGTAGGGACTGTGTAAAACAAATAAATAAATTATTGAAAAAAAAAACACATGGGGTCCCCCCTATTTTTAATAACCAGCCAAGGGAACGCAGACAGCTGTGAGCTGGTCTTATTATGCTTGGAAAGGGCCAATATCCATGGACCTTCCATCCTATTTATACCAGCCCCAGCTGTCTGCTTTGCTTTTGCTGGTTATTAAAAATGGGGAGACCCCACCCCAAAAAGGATATGTGGTCCCCCTTATTTTTAATAACTGGCAAAGGCAAAGTAGACAGCTGGGTGCTGATATTAATGGGTTGGAAAGTTCAATGGATATTGGCCCCTTCCCAGCCTAATAAAACCAGTCATCAGCTGCCCCAGAAGTGCCCCATTAGATGTGCCAGTTCTTGCGCTTAGACTCAGCTCTTCCCGATTGTCCTGGTGCATTGGCAATTGGGGCAATAGTTTATGAGGTTGCTGTCAGCTGTGTAATGTCAGATGGCATAAAGCCCAGGGGTTAGTAATGGAGAGATGTCTGTCAGACACCCCCATTACTAACCCTGTATTTAAAAATAAAGAGACACAAACAGGAAAAAAAGGTTAGTTAAATAAAGACTCCCAAAAACATTCCCTGGTTTACCAATTTATTATTAATAAATAAGCAGCTCCGACGTAATCCATTATGGTTCCCACGACGTCCAGCTATTCTCTTCTGCAACGTTTGGAGCATCATTCTGAGAAGACGCTTCATAGGGTACTCGAGGTCCTGTCTCACGAATGATGTCATCAGTAATCTTACCCCATTGTGCTTCCTTTTGCAGCCACCTAGCCATTACTGCAACCATTTTACAGCAATTTTACAGCACCAAAGTTTGGGTATTCATTAGCTTCTAAGGAGTTCGGGGTCAAGTTCTGGTTCCCAAACCTGAACTTTGGAATAACGTTCAGCCAAATCTCACAAACCCGAACTTCTACTGGTCCGCTCATCCCTAATCCTGAATTACATGCTGTATTTAACTATAGAGTCCCCTAATAAAAACTAAAAAAAAACTAAAAAACAGCAAAAATAGAACAAAAGCATGAAATCTAAAAATGGTGAAAATGGATCCATAACCGTAAAAAAAAAAAAGAAAATGCAAAAATATCCCAGATTTCAATGTGGAAATACATATAACACATTTTTCCCTCCTATATTTAGCAAATGATATCCAGTAATTCCTAAAATATTGTTGATTTTACATGAAGTTTAGAAGCATGTTTAATTATATTTTTATACCTTCTTTCTCCATTAACCTCCCCACCGGAGAGTCTGTATACAGAAGAAATGCAGATCTGCGGAATAAATGAATATGAAACTTGCATTGCATATTCATGATTGAAAAGTTAACATGAAGCACAATATTTACACTGAAGCTCAAAGAAGCTCTGATCAACGCACGTCCCAAAATATCTCCCCCACTATTCACCGTAATTAGATTTAATTCACTCGCCAAACTTGTATGTTTTCCCCAGCAATGAAGTGAATGACACATCCGAGCGAGAGGATAAAGGAAAATTGCTATACCTTCAAAGTGCTTATTAAGACTGATCGAAAGTGACTTTGCCAGGGATTAGGCCAGAGCAAATCATATGAAAGTGAGATAAAAACTCCATCATTACTTGGGGATGGAAATGTAAGAAAAGCGACTTTCTCAAGGCCTGTTATTACAATACTATAATTAACCGATGCATGGACCTGCAGAGAGAGTCTCAGAACCAATGGTTTGGGGTGGGTCCTATGGACAGCTACCCCAGGTACCAAAGTCTACAGGGCGCAAAATTTTCCATCTACCCCACTGCCGAATGATCGGCACCTGCGTTAGAGGTAGGAAAAGTGATAGGGTTAGGGATGGGGTTATGGCTAGCGTTAAGGTTAGGCATGGGATTATGGATAGGATTACCGTCAGGAATGGAGTTATGGATTGGGTTAGGATAGGGATGGAGTTATGAATTGGGTTAGGGATGAGGTTATGGATAAGATTTGGTTTAGGGATGGAGTTATGGATCGGGTTAGGGATGAGGCTATGGATAAAGTTAGGTTTAGGGCTGGGGTTATGGCTAGAGCTGGGTTAGGCATGGGATTAAGGTTAGGATTACAGTCATGAATGGAGTTATGGATCATGTTAGGATTAGGGATGGAGTTATGAATCGGGTTAGGGATGAGGTTATGGATAAGGTTAGTGTTAGGGATGGAGTTATGGATCTGGTTAGGTTTAGGGATAGGGTTTATGGACAGAGTTAGGGTTAGGCATGAGATTATGCTTAGGGTTACAGTTAGGAATGGAGTTATGGATCGGGTTAGGATTAGGAGTTATGAATCGGGTTAGGGATGAGGTTATGGATAAGGTTAGGTTAGGGATGGAGTTATGGATCGGGTTAGGGATGAAGCTATGGATAAGGTTAGGTTTAGGGATGGGGTTATGGCTAGAGCTGGGTTAGGCATGGGATTATGGTTAGGATTACTGTCAGGAATGGAGTTATGGATCGTGTTAGGGATGAGGTTATGAATAAGGTTAGTGTTAGGGTTGGAGTTATGGATCTGGTTAGGTTTAGGGCTGGGGTTATGGTCAGAGTTAGGGTTAGGCATGGGATTTGGTTAGGGTTACAGTCAGGAATGGAGTTATGGATCGGGTTAGGATTAGGGATGGAGTTATGGATTGGTTTAGGGATGAGGGTATGGATAAGGTTAGGGATGAGATTATGGATAGTGTTAGGGATGGGGTTATGAATAGGATTAAAGATTGGGATATGGCTAGGGTTAGGGATAGGGTTATGGTTAGGGATGGGGCTATGGATATGGTTAGGGTTGGAGTTATGGCTAGGGTGAGGGGTTGGATTATGGATAGGGTTAAGCATGAGGTTATGGATCGGGTTAGGTCTAGGGATGGGGTTATGGCTAGGGTTAAGGATAGGGTTATGGATTGGGTTAAGGATGGGGTTATGGATTAAAGTTAGGGTTAAAAATGGGGTTATGGATACAGTTAAGCTAATAAAATTGTGTAACACTGGTGGGTGTGGACACAGGTCAGGCTTACCCTGGAAGGAGCGTAATTAAGTGTCTACCAGGTTTTCACTCGAGCCTCTGATAGTGAGGATAGGCTAGGTACCACTTCAGAACTGCGGCAGCTGACTGGAGGGTTAGAGCCGCGGATGTGAAGTACAGGAGGGTGAAGACAAAGATGTGGTCAGATAATCCAATGTCAGGGCCGGCAGCACAGGTTTGATACACATAGCGGAGATCAGGAGCAGAGAGGTCAGACAGGACGGGTACATAAGCCAGGTTGATAACAGGAGACAAGGTGCTAACAGGCTAGGAACCGGCGTGTGACGTCAGTAAGTCTGAGTACGGAGTTCTGTGGTGTTCAGACCAAAACCTATGTGTTTTGGGGAAATCTCAGACTCAGGGAGTAGTAAGAGGTCACGGGTTAAAGGGCGCAAAATATTTGCCTTGCTTCAGGTGCTTGCAGCCCACATCATGCCACTGCTCAGAACTAAGAGGCCATTGTGAACACTTAAAGGGAACCTGTCAGCTGTTTTGTCCGCTATAAGATGCGCCCACTGCAGCATTCTATAATGCTGTAGATAAGCCCCCGATCCGACCTGCAAGATAAGAAAAATAAGTTTTATTATACTCACCCGGGGGGTGGTCCGGTGCAGTCCGGATGTCGCAGGTCCGTGTCCAGCGCCTCCAATCTTCTTGCGACGCCACCCTCCTTGCTTCATGGCTCCCCGGCATCGCGCTCATGCGCAGGCGTACTGATCTGCCCAGTTGAAGGCAGTGCAAAGTACTGCAGTGTGCAGGCACCGGGAAAAGTCAGAGACACCCAGCGCCTGCGCACTGAGAAATCAAGCTTTAAATCCATATGCAAATTAGACAGGAAGTGGATTTACAGTGTGCAGGGACACGCCCCCTGGAAAATTTGCATATAGTTTCAAATCTTGATTTCTCAGCGCTGACACATCGGATTTCTACAAGAAAAGTAGCATTTTTATTGCTGTTCCACAATCTATTCTGCTTTACTAACAGTTTTATCACTAAAATCATCCAGGCAGGTTCCCTTTAAGGACTTATTATACAGGTAACCCATATGTTTGTTCTGAATTCTCAAGGACAGCTATGGGTTCCTGTGGACCCTGTTGGGTGGAGATGTCTCCAGGTTATCTACTGTAGGTTACCTATTGCTATGCAGGTGACTATGGATTGACAGCAGCTTGAGTTCGGCTGCGAAAGTAAGTCAATGTGAACCGAGGTTTCTCCAGATAGCAGAGCGCAATCATTTTCGGAAAAATATATGTATTCCTTCAACCCTAGTGCGTCCTGCAGCACAGGGTTCTCCGTTTCCAGACTAGCAGTATCTTCGATGCCTCCAGCACTGACTAAACTCCTCCACATCACAAGACAGAGGTGTCAAAGTTGTCCCTAAAGACCAGATGGAATAAATGGCGAGACGCCTGAGTTCTGAGTAAGTATATATTGTATCACCTCATCGCAGCCCCTTATATTCCATCCCTGCCACTATTTTCCTGGATTCGCCTGAAGCGAATGGCAAAAAAAAAAAAGAAGTGTATTCTGTTAGAATTGTGGAGCTGCGACTGATCTGCGACATATAGTACAATAATCAGGAGTAATGCGGCAGAAGGGGTCAGAATGAATGACAGTTCACATAAGAAATGCTTGTCCAGGTCAGATAGTGCCGACAGAATGCCAGTGTACAACAAAAACTATTTATTAAAAACAATTCCTCTAATTTAAATTAAACTGACCACATTTTATTTTATTTTTTTCAAAATAATTTGGTAAAAATTGCCCCGTGTATTGTGCGCAAACAAGCCAACGCCTCCGCTCTCTATGTAAGAAAACTAAAAAAACAAACCCCTCATTCCTCACACCTCGTCTCATCTCGACTTTCTTCCACGTCGTTGTGTCTTTCCACGCAGAGCAATAATTAAACTGTAACCGGTAATGTTTCGGTGATGACAGCGCTGTTGTGATTCTATTTTTTTTTCTTTTCTCCTGTTAATTATTGATCTTTAGAGGGAAGAAATTAGAAGAAAAGACACAAATTATTCCCCCGGGTCCTCACACATCTGATGGAGCCGTGCTCTTACTAAAGAGAGAAAATGAAGGAATCTTGTAAAAAAAACAGAAACCATAAATAATAAAACATTTCTTCATTACATGCTCGTTAACCCTTTAAGGACAGAGACAACTTTGGTCTTAAATCAAATCAATAGTTCCAGGTTTCTTTTCATAATAAGCTTCCATGTACGTCTTCACAAGGGCCATTATATAACTTGTATCCAGCATTTTTCTACCTTTTTCCCCTGTGCAGACTTTATTTTTAATTTTCACTTGTCTCTGAGCTAGTGGGTAGAAACTAGCTGCTATGATGTCTCCCACTCACAGCACACACAGACATGAGGGTTTCCTGCTCCACTGTCTCAGTGCAGCATATGTCTATAAGCGTTAGCAGAATGGAAGACATTGTATAGAAATGCTGAGCAGTGTAGCTGTGAATCCAGCACTGGGTTAAGACACTCAAAAGCATCAGCACCATCAGTGCTTTTTTTTTACATACACTTTGCTCCTTCCTCCCCTCTGCATAAGCTTCAACAGGTAGTCGTAGTCTTATCTCTCAGTAAGCTGGCAGTCCGTTTTGTTTTGAACATGACTGATTTTATTAGTTTCTCCAAATAAATGATGAGTTCAGAAAATGGGAGAGGAGAAGAAGTGGCTCATAAGTGGAGAAAAAATAGATTTCTCTTGTAAGCTGCATTGCAAAGCTTCTTATATTCACGTGCACTTTTGCTTTATGCTGTTTGTTGAGGCAACTGTGACCATTTAAAGACCAAGATTTTTAGTTGTTGTTTTGCTTCCTTGCATTCTCCTAGCCTTGACTTTTTCTAGTTTCAGTACATATATGACAGCAATTAACTTTTGTGGTAGATTTTATTTTAATCATTTTATCAAATTATCTTTTTTATATCCAGGTTAAATAGTGGACATGAAAGTAAGCAACATTGTAATATTTCTTATCAGAGAGATCTGCTTCTTCTCCTACATTAATCTTTCATTATTAATTCATGGGTAACATCTGTAAAATCTGCAGTCAGTGAACAAAGAACAAATTTTCCTATTACTGTAATACAATATGGCAGTTGGTGCTTTTAAAATTCTATGAAGCTATGAAGAGTGGGATGAGGAAGGAGGAGCTAGACACAGATACAAATATACTGCTGCTTCTTAAACGAAAGTTACATTTCTCCATAGAACTTTATGAGCACAAACTGTCATCTATCTCAGTATAGGGAAAGTCTGTGTTCACTGAAGACACATGATACAGGAGCTTCTCACAAAATTAGAATATGATCAAAAAGTGAATTTATTTCAGTTCTTCAATACAAA